>JASCZW010002817.1:0-74051 GCA_034211315.2 Aedes japonicus | reverse complement strand
AATGACAATAGTTCTGTTCAATAACGGAGTAGCAACTACGAAACGCACAGTCTTTTATGAAAAAATGAAAAAAATAAGTGATATAGGGTTCCACTATCGAAAAAAACAAACATTCTCTTATCAATATCACCTAACATGCAGTGACCAATATCAGTACTAGGTTTACATTCCACTTCATGGAATGCCCGGCAATCCGTTTAGTTATTTCAGCATACATTGTTTCCTAATTAAGTGCAAGCATTTTACGGCAAAAGTTTAGTTCGGTGACATGATTCATTGCTTGCATTTGCAAACTTAATCCGCTTAAGTTATTATGCTCACCATCACACCATTCTGCTGAGAAAATGGTAAACTCGCGTGCCAGCCTCCGGATTTGTTTACGTTCGCTCTGGCTTCATTTGTCTCATCCTCTGGCAGCGGCACCTCCACCAGATGCCACCAATGACAAATGTTCCACGGGTGCAATTAGTATTCTACTTCCGTAATTACTCCACCTTTTCAAACTGAGTATCACCACATTTTCTCTTCTGTTTGTTTTGGTTTCAAAATCTTCTCCAGACTCGAATAATTTATTCATAGCACCAGCGTTAGACCATTAAATTTTATGAATTCATGAGTGGAAAACTAATTTGAAGTTCTGTTTGCCGAATTTTCTCCGACCATTGGTTAAAGTGCTCAAGAAATCAGCCTCTGGAAACCCCTACTTTTAATTACCCCGCTGTCGTGGAACTTGAAAAGTCCTTCAGAAATTGCCTCATTATCCATCCGATTTCCTGTTTTGATTCACCATGGAAACAAATGCAATTTCCTCTACCGCAACCGTCTTGTTTCGGACTCACCCAATAACTCATAAGCTTGAAAAGAATTGCACACATTTCATAAACAAGAAACAATAAATTCTGACACCATCAATTACCCCCTCTCACCACCTCCTTTCCATCATTCTGGACATGTAGGAGAGAAAATAGTCTTGATCAAAATGGTTTACGCTAGCAGAGGGGTTCATTTCGATTTATCATCTCTACCAACTAACCACCGGCATCGCCACCCTCTTTGACGGACCGTCTGATACTTTCCGGTTCAAATTATGGTTGTAAACACTACTGAGCTGCGTACAAGCGTCCAAAAGATGCAGCTTGGTCTATAAGAGCGGAAAGGAGGAGGGGGAGTAATGAAAAAACTCCCCAAAAGCTCAACACAAATATTGCGCCAAGAAGAACTCCACCACCATCGTAAAGGAGAAAGTGCTGTGAAGTGCATTTCTCGGTTTCCGCCCATAAATGGGACTCATAAGTTACGACAGCCTTGTATTTGACGTTGAAAAAACGAACCGGAAATAGGGTCTTGGTTTGGGAGCCAAAGAAATTACGATGATTCTTAGAAAAGGTTGGATAGTTGATTCATTTCTATCAAAGATCAGAATTCGATCAAAGCTCAGAATTAAAACAAACTCTGAAGGGTGGTTATTTGAGAGAATATTATCAACCCTATTAAAATTGAGGGAAGTGTGTTTAGGAAAGACCATCACAACACAACGTGGACAGAAAGGGGAACGAAAGGCGGTGGAGCTTATTCGCTGTAAACGTCTCGAGCTGTTGCTCAAAGTTGATATTTGCCGTTGCACTTTTGCCGTTTTGCGGTAGGTTCTGTTTTTCTAGTGTGTTAGCTACCGAGTGGTTTTTGCACGCGTTTGTGATGTATGCGGTAAACATTTGCTCACCGGAGCTGACGTTCTTTTACTGTTCGCTCATTTGGAAGATATTCTCTTTTCCCACCGGAGGAAATTAATTGCTCTGTGTACTGAATCGATTGTGTGGTCACAAAAAAGTGTAGAAAGTTCAGAATTCAAATAAAATAGCGTTTAAAGATTAAAGTTCCCTTAGCGGATTGGTGCCATACACCAATATTTATAAAGTGATGAAAACAAACATCAGATGAACAAGTCAAATTTTCTTTGGAAAACTAGGAAGATATAAATTCACACTTGATTACATTTAAAAAAATAGAAAATTAAAAGCTGAAACACTTTTTCAAACTATCGCTCACTCATTGAAAAATCATGTTAATTTAAATCTACAAGGAAAAAATTAAAATGTGGTAATGAGATTTGATAAAAAAGTGTTTCTTCAAGACCATGGATTGATGTGGTATAAATTAACTTAATCTTATCTTGTAGAGTCCAGTTTGTTCCTTCATCTCCACATGCTCGTAAACATTTAAAATAAAATAGTGCCAAACCCGGTCGTTGCGTTTCTTTAAAAAAATGTTTTTAAGACGTTGACGTTGTCGTCATGTTCAGATTATTTAATATACTAAGCAAGTGAGCTCCTTCCGTTCCGTATCTGTGTTTCACTGACTATTTTTTAACGCTTATCGGTGTTAAATTTGAGGTTACCTTAGGACATAGGCGTAGCCAGGATTTCAAGTATGGAGGAGGGGCAAGCTTAGTTGTATCAAGAGAGAGAGAGAGAGATTATACCGTCTTCAAAATTGAACCGCATTATGTTGCATTTTCGTATAGGATAACCACCAAGTTTGTTAACAGTTTGTACTGAAAATTTACTTTTCCTCCACGACCCTCTTACCCATACTGAAAATTAAATTTCGTTTATGTTCAGAAACCGAAGGTAGGACTAACAAATCTATTCGTTGTTTTCTTCGACAACGAAATTGATATGTACTTTTTAAAAAACTACTTCGTATTCAGTGCCACACGCACAATTGTCAAAAGCACAAAACATTTGTTGACACAAAAAGATAATTCGTGTATTGCGCAAAAAGATGTTATGACAGCATTTCGCCAGATGACAAGAATTGAGAATGTTTCATTCAATTTACGAGACATTTATTCTATGTGCAAAATACATGTTTACGAAACGAGGGAAAGCTAATCTACAGAAATAAATTTTAAGTGCATATATTAGGTCCGCAGGAACACCGTTTTTTACTTACCGTGCTCACACCGTTTCAATAGCACATATTGTTTTGATGGTTGTTCAAATAATAAGTGATTAGCTTTTACAAACATACATTTTGAAATTTGATGGTTTATAGCTTATGGTTTGTGTCCTCTTTTTTTTTTCCTCTGTTCGGGACATAAACCACTGAGACCAGTAATTTGATCTATTGTAGTATATCCCGTGTCCTTTGTTTAGTGCATGTCGATTTACCTCATCACTATTGAGAAATGATGAGGTATTCGGTGTTGTTACAGTTGTCATTGTTTGTTTTGTTGGCAATGAATCTAATTTTATTGAAAGTTTCCGCTATTTAAACCCTTTGAGGAGTGAGAGCACTCTTCAAAGGCGCGCCCCTTTATCAGTCAAAATCAGATTCATTGCAAAGAAAACAAACTATGACTCCGATACTGACCATGCATCGGAACCCTAGTCATAACCAATTCAAACCATAGAACATCTAATAGACAATGAGAATTCACATAAATGAAGACTGACCATGTTTTACTTATTCTAAACTCATCCTCGCACAATTGCAAAACGACTATTGTCACTTTTCATAAGACATAAGATGTAATAAGGACTAAAATAAGTTCCTTTGACTACAAATAACAAATATGTTCCCTAGTTTGAATTAATTCGGACTAGAGTTCGGTGGTAGATCTGATACCCCGTAACGCACCACGAAAAGGTGATCTACCAGCGTTACGGTATTTGTGTCCTCTTAGCTAAACTATAATCTGATTATTTTAGAGGTCCAAACAGAGTGTGCAGGTGTGGTCAACAGACGCCTTGAAAATGGACGAAAGGGCATGTATCCATCGGTAATGAACTACGCCAAAAAAAGACGTCATCAGGGCCAGGTGATTATTTTGATGATCTATTGCGCACTCTGTTTAATGATGTACATGGGAGAGGAACTTCCTTTTTGGGTCAGACGAGGATCGTCAGTCGGTGCGAATCAAAACAAACCCAAAAAGGAGAGTTCTTCCCATGTGCGCATCAGTAAACAGAGTGCACACAATAATGCCAGAATAAACTATACAAGCCACAGTGGTACATGAGCGTCTTTCCATGCGTCAATTTTTGCCTGTTGAAGTGGCGGACTTGTTCCGTCGCTACAACCTACCCCGCAGTGGGATGTTAGGCAAAGATTGACGTCCATGGTTCGAGTACCATTGGATACATGCCCTTTCGCTCAATTTTCAAAAACATCTGTTAATTTTCCTACCTGCCGCACTCTGACGGACCTTTCAACACTTTCTCTTCACATCTTTCATTCTAGCCAAAAACATTGTTGTTCACTCTTGGTGCCTCATGGTGATGAGCGAACATCTCCTTCTACATCATAATCGTTACTCCTCGCACGGAGAATACATAACATAACAATTAATGTAGGAAAATCACGTAAAACTTTTCAAAGCGACGGCAGTCGTTAATGTCAGCAAGTTGCAGTTTTGTGTTAAATTGTTGGTTCTCACATCTCAATACACGAGTAATAAGCAGATAATTTAGAAAATTGTATTCATCAAAGACGAAAAGAAATTCACATGCGTTCTATCTGCTATTCCTCAATATTTTGAAAACAGTTCAGATACACTGGTGCATCTGCGTTTTGAAATTTGAACCGATTTATCTGATATGATCCAAGTGAAACACGTTCCTCCTAAACGTCGTATCTAACACGATGTATGTATCAATCATGGTATCGTGTCATACCAAGTGGAGTGTATCTGAGTAGTATGAAACCAAAACGGTGTATCGTTGAATAACATTAAAATGGTTGTTCGAATTCGAGAAAAACCACTATTTTGCATAATTTTCTCTTCGTGGCTATTGCAGCTGCATTCATTTAGTTTTGGTCGTTTGTTTCTTTAACATGCTGAATAATATTATACTTACTTTCGAAAAACTTTTGAATGTCCATTTATAGTTATACTAGAGAACAATGAGTGAAAGAACTGCTTTGAACAGCTAAGAATTTACAAAAACCATTGCGCAATTCGAACATTGTGCACCAGCAGAGCAACTTTTTTGAAATCAAACTAAAAATAAGATGTTATGAACATCGAAAATGATAGTAGCTTTCTTTTTGGTACAGACGAGTGTTCTCGACATGTTGTGGTATGTATTTGATTGTTGAATCTCTTGCCATTTAACTTATTCAACTCATTCTTGTGTTATGCCTTTGTCATGCAAAACAGCAACCGGAAGCTTATGTATTAATCTGGTGATGCGTTTGCCAACGAAGATTTTTCTTTTTAACATAAATTCGGTGACCGTTTCCCCGTGTTTTTCTCCCATAAGAACGGATAAAATCTTTGAGGTGGAGGTACCTCATAGAATCTGCCGGCCCGGCTCTTAGCATCTTGCTTGAGGTACCAAGTGGGTCTCCACCAATTGCCCGTCGATCTGCCAAACTTGAAAGAACTCGGCATTGAGTTATCTCAATATATAATAATCCGTCTACTATAACTCAAAACATTGCGATTGGCTGACTTGATTTGTGTCCCCCGGTTGGTACTAAGCCGATAAGCTTGAACATCAGTAGAAGCATACCAAATTCTTTTTACCAAATCCCTTAATCACAATTTGAAATAGATCTGCGTAGATTGTCAAGCTTCTACTAGATTGATACAGATATTTGTTACATTAGTGAAAACGTTGTAGGATACAGTTGTAGAATTGAATAAAGAATTTGCCTCGAGCATCGACTGTGAAAAGTTTTGTCGATGCTTTTTTACGCGCTCTTTTCCTATCGGGCATGGCGCGTTTCCTATTGTTTCGGTTGATTCGACCATGCGAGGGATCGAGTGAGCACGGAAAAAAACAACAAAAATGTTTTTTGGTGAGATGGGTAATTACGATCCATAAAATTGGTTGCCATGCTTGTCGGGCCACCATTTCATGAAGCAAGTAACTCGCTAACCCATTTTATGAGTGGCTTGAAGTGGCTCCTTACTGTTAGAATCAATTGAGATCGAATTGTCAGCATTATAAAAAATCACCTTGTTTTTTCGATGACAAACCAGCATCACACTTTGTTAGTGGCCCCAATAGCATCCATACTGTTGGTATAAATCAGAAATCGGTACTAATATTTAAATACTTTACTAAACATGACGTAAATACAGCTTATCGTTTACCAAAACGAACCCTGCTATTAACCCAACCCTGTTATCTTGTCATTTCTATTGGAAGTGCAAAGGCGAGCTCGGCTTCCAATAAAACGAGTATCACATCAACACATTCCAACACTTACCTTATTTGACCTGCATTCGGGCGAAGCCACCGCTGGTATTGCCTTAGTTTGGGATCACTTGTTTTTACACATTGAGTATGTATGTTAGTCTCAAGCGTCATCTATTGGTTCTCTGTGAAGTAACAGCTGATTTGGCAGCAACGGAGTAGAAACCACAGGCGGTCAATCATGCTCATTATCTTGCTCATGCTCAAAGCTTCGGCTAAATAAAATCTATGAATAGGAAAAGATAATAGCAACTTCCCACTCTTATTAGAACGCTGTCTTACTTTTTCGCACGCTTATCAAATGGCTTGTTTGAAAATCGGATACAATTTGTCTCGTCTCGCCGAGATAATATTTTAGCATGTGTTCCATTAAAATCTCATGGATTCGGTAACAATATTTTAAAATACTGAATCAAACTGTAAGATATGATTAACATATATTCTCAATAATACGAAACTACAGAGCCGTAAAACGGGATATTGTTGATCAGCAGGGTAACGTTGATCGGTTTGGCCCATATCATGTATAGTTCAAATAAACATTCTCCGTTGATACACTTCCTAACTATGACTTACCTTTCTTAAGCTAGTATTATTTGGCATCCGAAAGTTATAACATTGGTTTAAATATTAAGCATTTTGATTCTCAAGAACTGAAAATAGAATTGAGCATAGTTTTAAGAGCTAGCGGGAAAAAAACAATCAATGCTTGTCTTACAGTTAACATTACACGATAATTTTTAAGATACGTTAGGTTCTAAAGGTTGGGTTTTTAATTAAAGGGAAAAGATTGTAATAAAATTTTAAGTCCTATTTATCTAAAAAAAATCTTTTTTTGGGTTTCAAATTAGGGATTAACATTACACTAAATAGAATACACAATTGAGGTATGTTTATCTTTTAGTCTCAAAATATCAACGTGTAACAACAATAACATCACTCGTAATATTCATATTTTTAAAAGTGTAGCAACGCAAGCAAATCCCTTTAAATTTCACTAGAAAAAGCTTTTCCTTTGACAGAAAGGCCTATTTTGACTTCGACTTATACAGGGTGTTCGGTTCCTTAGGCCAATTATTTTTAGGCACGATAGGAGACAACATTTGATGAAACAAATTGTTCTACGCATATGGTCGAATCACAAAGTAAGAGTTATTAAACTTTTAATGTTTTGGTACAGGTTGGTCGTAAATTGACTGTATTCCAAAAGTTATGCCACAAAGTAAAATTCTGCTTCCTTCAATTGAATTCTCTTTTTTAAGCTTTTTCCTCATTTTTTTTGCATATATCACCTAATAAAGAGTAGTGGTTGGTTCAACAAAAACATGGCATCAGAAGTCCTTTACAACTCTCTCATTGACATAAGCTTTGTACAGCGCTTAGTTTTTTGCGTTTTTGTTTTGAACACACCTAAAACAATCGTGTAAATTTATGACTAAGAAATGCACATCAATGGAGCGGACTTAATGATATAATAATCTGTTGCATGGAAAATTACTCCAATCAGATCAAATTTGGACCGTTATCTATTACGACATATTACAAGCTAATGGATAATATTTCAAGACAAAGTAAATGTTCGATAGATCGCAAATTATACTTGAAACGAATGCTTGATAGAAAAATGAATTTGCATGGTTGTATATTTTTACCCCAGCTTTATAATCAGGAGTTCGTATTCCAATTGTTCCATGTAACATGTAATGTATAATTTCTGACTAGGTGCGTAATGACTGTATCACATCTGAGAAATTAATTTGGCAACCACCAGCGGCTTGCTAGCATGCAAGTAATAGCCGATTAAAAATGTGCACTTAAGTTTACTGCCACAGGAAGCAAACGAAAGTTCACACGTCAATGACAGCCAATAGTCGATTTATAATTGAAACGCATTTGATACGAATAATACACAGGGTGACCACTCAATATTTATTTTCAAATTCCCGGGTTTTTCCCGGTTTTCTCGAACCAAATGTTAAAAATTTCCCGGGTTAAGGCGTGGATCATGTAGTAATGAACTAGAATAACGAATAGAAAACAATTACTCTAAGCAAACAATTTTGAACAAATTGAGTTCCAAAGCTTAATAAAATGATATTTTTAGTATAAGCGTTGCTTATAATATAAAAATGACTACATTTTAGGACCCAACTATTAACAAATTCTGCTTTCAGTTTTAGGCCCATGAAGCTAAAGAAAATGACAGTCTGAAAGTCAGTTTGTGTGTGTACCGCCAAATGATTTCTTTATAATTTTTTTAAGAAACTTTTCCCAAAGATTCTATGATAAGTTCTCAGCCATTGCTTGAGAAATTCCTTCTGGCTTTTCTATAGGTATTCTTCAGGAGTTTGTAGCCATTCCTCCAGCGATTCTTTCAGCGTTTTTTTCTGGCAGTTCATTGGCTGTTCTGTTAAACTTTCTTGTGATGACATTTATGGTGGAATCCCTGAACTTATGAAGTTTTGTGATTGTAAAGGAATCCCTGGAAGACACCTGAAAGAACTAAAAACTATAAGGTAATTGCTGAAATAATTCTTGGAAAAAACCCTGATTTAGTCAAGAAATTTAAGAAATTTTGTTTGCACGAGTTTCATAATCTCGTGTATTCAATTCTTCACGTTAAATATTCTGCAAGGGGTTTTGTAGAATTATTTATAAGTTTTGTATAGAATGTTTGCAAGGATTCTTAGATATAAATCTCTAAACAATTCTTCAAGTATTAGGCTGAAGCAGTGTTTTTTTGAAATTCCTTAATCGATTGCTCCACAAAATTCGGCAGAGTTTCTTACAAGGATTTGTATAAAAATATTGTTCTTCTAATTTAGAAATATCTTCAAGCATTCATGCCGAATAGAAGAAAGTTCTCGATATTTATTTTTGTTATTCGAACCATAATATTTTGAAAGTGATTTTTGGTTATCTTTAATATCATATTGCCGTGCGAAAACCTATATATCGACATGGAGTTTTCATAAGGGGACATTGGGTCGCAATCATAAACAATGGCTTCTTCCGCAAATTTCTTGAAAATGCAAACTCACTCAAGTAAACTACAACTTCTATTTTAAAGGAAACTCCGCTTCTGTACAATCATCGTGGTAATTGCCTTGTTTATGATTGCGACCCAATGACCCCTTATGAAAAATCCATTTCAATATATATTGTGCAATTGTTGAACAATACCAGATCGATGGCACGATTACAAAAAAGGCTGTCGGTCAGATGGAGCATCGGTAATGATGGGTTCTGACCGATATTTAAGATATTTATAGTTACTTATCATGCCACCTCGAATGATCCAAGAAATCCCAGATGATACACAATATCTTGGATTTGAAACATAGTTCTGCATCGATCTGCCATCAGATGGCTATCGTTCAGTTGTCAACAGGAACTGCATCGTGTGTTGAACCCAAGAAGCTGTACACTTTGAAGGAGTTCAATTGAATTTCTAAACTATATCCGTACTTTTACGAAAAATATGAGATACAGGCCATCGAAGATCATGACTTGGAAACTTGTTGGAGAAAACTGCTGTGTTTCAAACAAGCAGATGGGAAGCTGGCTTTTATCGTACTTAGAAAGTTCATTGCGAACTTTCTACAATCTGAATAAGACCATCTAAATTCGAATGTTTGAAGCAAGGTTCTTGCCAAGATTTTCTGCTGTTAAACGCAGATAAAAAAGATTTTTTGGTGAAAATTAAAGATGGGAACGAAAAATATTGTGGCAACTCTGGTCGCTACAAACTTACAAGAATGATCCACACGCAAAAAAAACACGTTAGAAACTACCATTTCGAGGGTCAAATTGAGCGCAAACACCAACAATTTTCACCTGACTATAAATGCGTTTGATTTTACCATGCCTGCGATTGAAGTCAACCATAGTAAAGTTGGTATCAACATAAGGTCTGTCAAATATACCACAATCGTTGAAGGTTTGAAGATAAACGTAGTAAATTTGACTAAAATTTCATGGTAGTTTTAAAGATAGGCGTAGTCGGGTAAAATGGTAATTTCTACTACAAGATTTTTTTCTGTGCAGGATATTTATAGAAGGTAAATCAATTGACACACTCTAAAATTTCACAGGTCGTTATAGATGAACACGCTAAGAAAGGAATACCGAGAGCTCGATGATAATAACACATGAACAATCATGTGAACATAAATTCGGTTTCTCCCAGTTTTAAAATTCCAACTAGTTCCAATTTCCAGTTTTCCAGATATAAAGTCACTCTGAATACAGGAGTGACTCCTTCAGTTTACATGAATAGTCTTGTTGTTTTAAAGGACCATGGTGAGCAACGAATATAATTTATGAAGCTAATGTAATATTCTCAAAGCACACTTGATCTAGGCGCTGAATAACTACCCAGTCAGAAACGATGATTGACAGTTCAAGTCAGTGCATGCGAAATTACAACTTTTACGGATGATTCGGATTTTCTGAAGGATCCAGTATCCAGTAACCACTTGAGGTCCTCATTATGCCAATACATCGTATGAGATGTTTTCGAATGATTGAATAAATTAGAACCATAACATTTGTTTCTTTCATCATATTGTTTTAATAGTTCTTCAATATGACGTTCATTTTATTGAATACGAATTCTTTTTCGCGTCGCTTCTGCAAGGTCAATGGTGTTTAATTTATTTTGAACTGTTTGAGCCGCAAGAAAAATTCGCTGAATCAGCTGTTCGCGTGTGTCAATTGCCACCAGATACACCTCTTCTTTCATGCAGCCCCATAGAAAGAAGTCCATCGGTGTCAAGTCTGAGCTTCTAGGAGGATAAGCAATTAGTCCGTTCTGCCCGATCCACGGTTCTCGGTAGTTGCTGTTCAGGAAACATCGAACGTCGTTTGTGGAATGCGGTGGAGCTCCGTCCTGCTGAAACACCAATCGCCGTCTTACAGCAAGCGGGACATTCTCCTGCAGGACTGGAGTCTCGTTTTCCAGGAACTGTATATATCTCGCGCTGTTTAAGGGAAAAAAAAACCTCATTTTTGAAAAAAAATTTCAAGGGGAAGTTTTAACTTAAATCAATTGAGACTTTTTTTCAATTATAAGAGTATGACAAAAAGCCGTAAAAAAGAGATGTTAGAAACTTTTCTACCCCCAAAAAGACACTAAATGATAAATACTCAAAGTTTAAAAGAAGCTGTTGTGGTTAGTCCATATGCGTAGAACAATTTTTTTTCATCAAATATTATCCCCTATCGCCTAAATATTTGCACTAAGGAACCAAACATCCTGTAGACTTCTTCAGTGTCGAGCATTCGACTTCGGTTGACTAGGTAAAGCGGATATTTAATGAACTGAAACCAAATTTTTACAATAGCTCACTTTATGTATTGATTTCAGTTCATATACGTCGATTAAATTTAAGGATAAATTTGAGTAAAATGCTTGACCGTTTATGATGCCTTTGGTCACGTGTGCATATGGACCGCCAAAGCAGGTACTTCGAAGCGAATTTCAACAGCTTGCATAAATGCTGGTTTACAGCTAGGGAAAAGCATCATAGGATTTTAAAAAAGGAATTGGGTCGGGATTTAGCTACAGAAATTTTCCAGTTGACGTTTCTGCACATTTCTTCACACTCAATGACAAGCTAGTTTTGCTTGTCAGATTCTGCATATTGTTTTGAAATTGTAAAAAGCATTGAAAAATGAACAGTTTTGAAGAAAATTTGCGAAAAACTCGCTTTCATGACCATTGAATAAGCTTGGTTTTGCTATGCAGAGATTCAATAACTTTATCAATTTTGATTTCTTCTCTAGATTTTGGAATGTCTCGTTTGTATGCTCCATAATGTCCATGCAAAACTGGATACCTTGCATGAAAGGAATTTGGCGCAATCTTTGGGAACTCAACGAGAAATTTTCTAAATTTGTACTGTGTCACTACCTCAGTTGAATTCCTAGAATCCACGAGTTTTGATAATGATGACGCAACTGAAGATAATGTTTCGTCCTTAAGCTCGTCCGAGTTGCCGTTCTTTTGGGTACGGCTTCGATTGCGGCTTGATGGCGTCGCATAAACTGTAAAGCTCTGAAAAGTAATTTGTAAAGTGTTCTTAAATTTCACTAATTTCAAATTTGTTACAAAATCAAACCTTGTTTTGTTCTGACAGCATACTTCCTCGAATTCTGCAGTTTCCTTAAGAGCTGTCGTCTACGAACGATCTCGAACGATGGATACCGTGTAAGAGCTCCGGGCACAGGACGGCAGAAATAATCTCATAGTTTCAGCTAATAACCATCGATCTGATTAATCCGGTTGGTAAAGCTTCAATAAATCAGCTGATGCACCGCAACCTTTCGAGTTTTGCTTTATCAAAATAAATTCCAGAAAAGTTGCCAAAAAGCATCTTTACCTATCTAGTTGAAATACTTCTTGCAAGGATGTTTCGAAATTTCTTCGCAATGGGCAATTTTAATGTCAATCTTCTTCTGCCGTTTTGACGTTTTATCTACTCGTTTCTTTTTTAATCAGGAGAAGATCACAGCAATCCGTGCCTTGAAACTCACGTGTTTTGTTTTTGTTGCGTCGTTTTCGCGAAATGAAAATCAAACAATAATTCTTAATTTAACTTAAACTAACAGTGAAATCATAAATTTTCTGCGTGCTTTGGGAAAGACGTAGTGAATACACTCGATTCCCTCCCAAAATATGTGATTGTCGGTTGTATTTCCCCCTTTTTTGTTTCTTGTGCTTCACCCCCGGAGGAAGAGTTACATCAGTTTAGTTTTGTTTATTAGTGGTAGAATTGTGACATCCGTACAAAAATGTTTAAGTCAGAGTATTTTCCGCTTTTCCGCGAGTGAATCGATGATTATCAGCAGTTTTGAAGTTCGATATAGAGTTGCCCCATATCTGGGATTTTGATTATTGGCAGAGTGTGTAAAAAAAAGAAGATTAGTTCAATGTAGGAAATGACCATTTGCTGGTTAGAAGCAACAAACGAAAACAAAGCGCTGGTCTGTGTGAAAGGCTGGCACATAATTTCAGAAGCATTAACCACGTGGTGTACAGAGTTTTGAAATGCAAGATGCATACCTAAGGAGCGGCTAAGGAACGTTTAGTGCAAAAATTACGCTTATTGTGTCGCGAATGCATAAAATTAACTACGAATCAACGTCGATTTTTTTTATTTTCTCGGATGAGCAAAATAGTGTCATTAAGGTGGCGGCCATGGGTGAGATCTATCTGATAATAACTATATAACAAAAAACTTAATTTTTAAATAATACTGAATATGTGCTTGTTTTGTATATTTAATATTTTTAAATTTGAAAGTGTGATGCAATGCCTTTATCCATATGATATCGGTAATGTTTACATTCGGAGCTAATTTTGTGTGAAAGTAACCTCGGAACAGGCGTGGCTCTACAGACATTCTGAAATGGGTTGCTGGATCTGCAGTAGAGTTTCACTTTCTAGCTCTCGGATTAAAGTTGCTTCCAATGGTCACTTGAGGGATTGTTGTAAACAGACATTTGTCATAATACCATTGCCGGCCAATGAGTATTAGTTTGTACACACATATAAACGTTTCTTTTTTTAGTTAGGAGCTCTTAATTTTCTTCGTCCAAAATTTCTTTCTGGGGCTGTTCAAAAAAATTATCCCGACTGTCAAAACTATCAAAATCTTCGAGCACATCAATATCGAAGAAAAAAAAACATTTTCGGAAATCGGCTCTCCTGCTAACATTTTAATAATTTTAATTCATTTCGAAATCAAACTTGAAAAATCCTCACTGAAGAAGTAGTGTGTAGAAACGAATTGTATTTCCCGAAGTAAATCCCTCGATTGGGTTAACACTACAGGAAAACTGTAATTTTTGTGTAGACTCAGTTCCAGCTATGGGAATTCAAATGCCGGGCTCCATTTAAAACACACAGGCGCCCAAATTCCATGACGCTTTTCCCAAACTGTAAATCAGCCTTAAATTTCGGATTGATGTAGGTCTCATTATCAACATCGCAGCACCGGTATTTCTTAGCAGCTTCGTGTAAAGTCTTCGGGCACGCATTTCGGCAACACGCTGCTGGCTTTCTTTCTTATTTGGGATTCAATCCGAATCGCTAATTTATTTTCAATCCGGATCACTTCTTGAACCAGTGAACAAAACTTTCCGGAGCATCAAGTTTTTTGACCAAGAATATTTTTAATTCTTATCTTCAGTTGTACACAATGAACATAGTTCAAATCAAGTAGCATACTAAGCTCTATTTTACTTTTTCCGATTTCAACCGAATTCGGCCGAGAACAATTTTCTTTGCCGATCTCACCCTATCCCGATGATGTTTTTTATTTCAAGAAATGAAAGGTATTCTAGATTCACAATATGCTTTCCTTTTTTAATATCACACAGTCAGCCATAACTCTTTAACATACAAGGAAAATTATGGTACAAAAACACTCTGATCATCTTGTAAATTTCTGTCATAGAAAATTCTTCTCATTTTGCTTTCAACCTCAATAAGGCTCATGGCCATCGCACTGATGTACATGCTTCTTTTGAAATGGCATCTTTCACCATCGAAGGAACATCAACTTGTCGCCCCTAAAAGCAAATCAGGTACCAAGTGCACCAGTCGAAAGCTCACTCTGAAATAATACAATTTCAGTACTCATCGGTTCATTTACATACACTTCATTCTTTTGGTTTTCATTTTCTACTGACAGTAACAGTAGAAGAGAACTTGTAGAGATACCAGTATATTTCTGACAAATCAAGTCTATCTAAAATTTCAACTTTATTTCTTGGATATTCAAAGGAAAATTTTCTAAAAAAATATCATAAAACAATCTATTTCTCTCAGCTATCTCATAACTCTCCAAAACACTCAAACTCATTCAATTACTCCAAAACTAATAAAATAAAAACATTTTAATCAACCCTAAAATTGACGCTGCCTGATGTGTCATTCGTTTCTCGACCCGTCAAAAATACGACAAAAAAACAGGGCAATCTAATTTCTCTTCAATTGACGAGCACTCCGTATTTCAATTCGATTGCCCGCTGATTGCACTTTTTGTACGTTTTGACCTAGGTCTCGCGCAAATGCTCTAATCACGCCTTTTTCTCCGAACTAAAGGGACAAAACACCATTTACTCCTTTCAAGTATAACCCCCCATCTCATCGGCTGACATGTCCATCAGGGCGCGAGGAAGTCAGCGAGCGGTGTGCTCTCAATTTGAGACGGAAAACTATTGAAGCAAAAAATCGTGACTGTAGTCCACCAGCCAGAGGCTCCCCTCTGCGCCAGTAAGAGTTTACTTTCGAGTCGATAAAATCAAAATGAAAATAGCTCAGCGTGAAATGGCGAAAAAGAAAGCAGAAACTTTCATGAGCAAAGACTTCCGGTTCCTGTCAACGAAATGGTTTCAAGCGGTGGCGAGAGTAGGAAGAAAAAAAAATTACCAACTGAAAAGTTTCGCTTTGGTCATTTGCAATTCTATCCGATTTTCTTCTCTTGCATTATTTCTTAAAACCACACGCCTCAACGATAGAATCACAACTTATCGTGAATAGTTTTTTTTTCGCTTACGAATTTCATGCGACAAAATAGCTATTTTCAAATTAGTTGCATGATTGGCTGGCAGTTTTACGGTGTTTCTTTAGATTTACGGCATCACAAGCTCACGCTGTTTCCAAGCACTTTTCTGAGAAGTTGGTGTTAAAGATAGGGACGGAGAGTTATGTGAGCTAGCTGGAGGAATTGATCTACTTTTACTGCCTTTAAAGGTGTTCAAAGGATAAATGGAATAGTGATAATGGGGTTCATCTAGAGTATAAACAAACAAATGTTTTTCGCTGTATAAAATGTGCCAGTGCTAAAGGAAAGCTGCTTGGTTTTTGTAATTGAGCTAAATTCTATGTATATTGTAAACATCAGTAGCACAAGCAGAAATGCAGAAGGGGGGATATTATATTATTTTGGAAAAATAGTGACAAAGAAATTCCCCCCTCATAGACTTGTCTCCATATATTTTTTTTTTTGTAAGTTTGTATGGAGCGTAGACATTGGTAAACACTACAACACAACCTCGCCCGAAGACTACCAGAATCAATCGTGACAAACCGCTTCCGAGATACAATTTTTGAATGATATCATACTGTGCATTTTTCATAGGCCCTTCTCATAAGTAAAGCTAGATTCAAAATGGTGAACCAAGTATAGCAAAACGGCGTTTTTCCTCCCCATAAACTAGTGTATGCAAGGTTTCATGCAAATCAATAAATACGAAAAATTAAACACTGGAAAAATTTTCCACTTGTTCGTGGAATCGCGCTTTGCTCTTCCTGTGCTCAACAGGTCGTAAAATCTGGCTAAATGCTGAGCCGATCCGTAGATTTTCGGTGATCAGTAGCTGCTTAAAAGCTGCAAGCATGTTTGACAAACCCCTTGCCCAAAGCCTTCAAGGATTTTCCAGGAATGGTAAGAAGATATAACTCGTAGTCTCAAATGTTTAGCTCTCTTTCTCATGTCCAGCTCTTTTTGGGATTTTTAAGGGACAAATCTAGAAATTCACAGAGTGCAATCGCTTCAGGAGAGATCTGTGAATCTTGCATTTAAGCCTTGATTTTCTTTCAACCGAATTTCTCTACCATCAGTCCACTTTTCTCAATGTAGTCAGTTTCTATGTTTAAAACGTTTGGTTTTGATGATTTGATTAAGATGTAAAGGCTCTCGATCACTCCCATGTAGTTTCAGAATACTGGAACTGAACAATCCTTGGAGAGAGTGGAGAGGAGAGAGTGGACATACAAAGCCATAGCTCCGTCGCATCCCTGACCAACGAGGTACATTGTGTAAAGTCAAATATCAATCAATGATTGACAAATTACATAGGCTAGACCTTTTCCTGTATTTTCCAGGTATTCTTCACAAACATAATTATGCTCGACAAACCTTTCACATAATGAAAGTTAACACACATTTAATATGTAGCGGTTTCATCACACACAATAGTAAAATATTTAGACCTGTTGACACGATCAACAAGTTTTCGCAAATTGATGTTATTGAACGCCTGGATTATATCATTTTGCGATTTTCAGCTGATAAACTTCGCATTTTTGGCGGAATTCCTTGAAATACTTCGTAAACTGCTCAACTCAAAACTTCAGAAGATACCTAATGCTACCCTTTTTCATTGTCAAACCTTAATTTAACTGAAACGTGCCAGTATCCCAATGACCCAAGAAAGCACGCCGTGCTAGAAAGATAGCCTCCAAATAAAACACGAGAAACACCTTCTTTGACAAGAATCGATGCACTTTGTTGTAAAGAAGTCGTGAGGATGATATACCAAACATGTTTGGTCTTGAAAAGCTTTTGAGGATATTTTTCCACACATATTCGGGCTACATGGTGGCAACAGCAAACATAGTTTTGTTCTATTTATGTTCGGTCAACTTAAATTTTACTAGTTGAAAATACCGATGTTGACTGTTCGTCATCTTACCACTACGAACTATCTTAACTTACTTTTGAGTAGCCAAAACATGCCGTACCATGGGTTTTGGACAACGTTGCAGGCGGCCTTTTTGATTCCCTATAATGAACGAGTAGTGTTGTTTAGCTAATCCTAAAACCACGTTAAATATTGGGAAATACCTCTCATTGAAAGTCTGGTATCGAAAAAATCTACCTAAAAACTAGCCATTGCAATCCCCGTTTCATCATACTGATCGAGGAAAATTTCACGATTTCTTTCACAAGAGCCAATTCCACAAACGTAAACAACTTTTTTCTCCAATTTCTGATGAATGGAATCTTCTGATGAATGGAATCGCTTAAGTGCACCATTACAATGATTATTGAAAGTTTGCCTTCTCAATAGCATTAGAGATTAACATGGATAGGCTTGGAATTACAAGAAATTTACATACATTAAATTGTTATGTTATGTATTCTCCGTGCGAGGAGTAACGATTATGATTTAGAAGGAGATACCGCTCATCACCATGAGGCACAAGAGTGAACAACATGTTTTTGGCTTAGAATGAAAGACGTGAAGAGGAAAGTGTTGAAAGGTCCGTCAGAGTGCGGCAGGCAGGAAAAATAACAGATGCCTTTGAAAATTGAGTTGCAAGGGCATGTATCCAATGGCACTGAGACCATGGACGTCGATCTGTCCTAACATCTCACTGCGGGGTAGGTTGAAGCGACGGAACAAGTCCGCCACTTCAACAGGCAAAAATTGACGCATGGAAAGACGCTCGTATGTACCACTGTGGCTTGTATAGTTTATTCTTAGCGATCTATTGTGTGCACTCTGTTTGGGAGAGGAACTCTCTCCTTTTTTTTGGGTTTGTTTTGATTCGCACCGACTGACGATCACTTTAGGTACATGAGCGTCTTTCCATGCGTCAATTTTTGCCTGTTGAAGTGGCGGACTTGTTCCGTCGCTACAACCTACCCCGCAGTGGGATGTTAGGCAAGATTGACGTCCATGGTTCGAGTACCATTGGATACATGCTCCTTTCGCTCAATTTTCAAAAACATCTGTTAATTTTCCTACCTGCCGCACTCTGACGGACCTTTCGGCATTCTCTTCACATCTTTCATTCTAGCCAAAAACATTGTCGTTCACTCTTGGTGCCTCATGGTGATGAGCGAACATCTCCTTCTAAATCAAGAAATTTACGTTGGTTTTATTAGCTGCACTCTGTCGAATTTCAACGACCTTTAACTTCGGAAATATAAAACAGGTAAAAAATAAGCAGATTACGATTCATAATATGAAAAAAGTGAAAACGCGTGTTATATAATATTGGTTCCCGACCAGAAGGGCATAACAAAAAAATAACAAAATTATAACAAACCTTGTAACAACTAACTGATTATGATATATATTTCTATAAATTTCATCTGGATAATTTCATAACTTACTTATAACAAGTTAAGATTTAATGCCCCGAGAAGCACAATCTGCGCAAAGAAATAAATTAATTCTAACACTAGCTGATATGATTTGGCTACATCGTAACAAAAAGTTTGTTTTGTTTATATTTATTTGTATATCATAGTTTGCTATAATTGTGTTACCTCTAGAAGACTTTTTGTTTCAATTTCTGTTATTTTAACTACATCCTCGATCTTAATTATAACTGAAGTAACTGAATAACAAGACTTGACATAATTTTGTTGTTTCCTTTTGGTCGGGTTAAACAACAAGATGTTACGCATGGGATGTATACACTGCTAAAAATGTAATGATAATATCTTTGTTTCCCTCACATGATTTTTTGCAATATTATCAACAAATGATACCTATTTGTAACCAAACATACTTTCCATGTGTACATATAACCATTATGTGTAGCTACACATATTTTTAATTTGCTTCATAAAATTTATTTGTGTTTCTCAGAAGGTCCTGTTTATGTGAATGTTACATGAAATTTTACGTGAATTTCTGCCAATAAATATTTTCAGTGTACGTTATGCAGCCATAAAATATAAACATTAACTTAAATAAATTTAAACAAAATAGTTCTTGATTATACAAGCTGCATATTAAAATAATATGTGAAAAAAGAATACTAGTTGGCTATATAAGTAAAAGTACAGTCTTTGTTGGATGTTGGGACTGTAGTTGGGACTGTAATATTGAGCCGCATGTACAAGCTTGATACAACTTCCTGAGTAAAGAACTTTTAATTTCCTATTTCAAAAAGTTGTTTACAAACACTATTATTATAAATACTATTAGCTAGGATATCGTTTCGTCTTGGAAAAATCTTGTTGATATGTTTTTTTTAATTAATTTGTTCATTAGTACCGTGCTTACTTCTCGAGCAGGATCGAATAACTTGATAACTGGCCTTGATATTCAGGAGCTCAGATTAAGAGGTGTTTGCGATTACCAAATTGAGGTTAGACAATACCAAAATAGTACCTCTCAGGTATTCTCAGGTATCCAAAAAAAACAAGTTTTGTTGTTCGAGACATACTGATACGAGAGATTCTGCTTGCAATTCTTAGGTATTTTTACCTCTTAATCTGAACTCTTTTATACCAAGGCCAGTTATCAAGATCAAAATGAGGTATTCATATGTTGTTGTCTCCTGCTCAGGTAGTTACACACTTAGAAATAATGTATTTAACACAAGGCGTAATTCATGTTTGTTAACTGTCGGGGAACGTAAAGAAAGATTTAGTGTAAAATGATGACTCCTTATACTGACACATACGCAATTCGACGAGGGATATGTTTGATTGAACTTATTTTCTCATCTTTTCCAACTCATTTTTATGTGCTAAAGGACGCTTGCATGTGTAGTTAACGCGATCAAATTCCTTTATTGTGACTTACTGGTGTGATCCTTTGTTGAGAACACCGCTTAAAAAAAGTTCTAATGTCCATGGAATTCACTTGTCACGATTCAGAGGAAGAAAAACTTAAATCCACCCGTACGACGCAGTGTAAACTTGCTTGGCACTAGGTAACTCGATAATTCTGCATCGATACATCATCGAAACAAAGCCTCACTCATACAAAACCGCCGGTAGAAGTTCAATGAGTGATCCACTAACACAAAAAAACCAAACGTCTCTGGAAGTAATATTTCTAGGATTTTTTTTCAAGAGGACGAATCTAACATTGATAGATTCTCTCCTCTCTCGCACTCTTTCATTTATTACAGCGCCTAAACTAAAACTTTTGAGGGATTCTTTAATACAGATAGAAACACAACAGTGCTGACTAGCATACTCTACAAATAGTCGAATGAAAAACGTAAAGATGAATAAAATATGAATGAAAGAGAACGCAATCAAAGAGAGTCTCCCAATTTCAGATTCGCCCTCTTAAAAAAAATCCTAGATTTTTACTAGCCTCTCACTATGAGAGTCTCACTAATGATAAACGGAGAACCACACAAAACCACACAAAAAAGGAGAATGGAAAAAGAGAAAAAGAGAGCAATTTATATTCAGCGTGTTGCAAGTTTTGCTTTTAAGATTTTGAATTCGAGTATGTGTCCCTTGACTCAGCCTATTATGCAACCAGCAATCACATTTTTTATTATAACTCATAAAGTTTTTAAGCTGTAAGCGAGATTCAACTAGTTATACACTTGCAAAGATAAGTTTGATAAGACATTTGGTAGCATGTATTTTACCAATAACAACCTCTCTACTACGTTATGTATACAACAGTCCATAGTTGGGAACATACTAAAAAATATGTCCCCAACATTGGGTCTACGATTTTCTTGTAAAATCATTGCTGTTTAAGCCATGTGATAAGTGAAAATAAAAATAGAATACTTGACAGCGGAATACCAACAGTGTTGCGACATTTTGTGGTAATGTCTCACGCATATTTAAAAGGTGTTGACGGTTGAACAAAGACCCAACGGTTGCTTCGATTGTCGAAGCACTAAGCACATAGCGATAAATTTGTTTCGGAGAATCTGTGAACTGCCAACCGCTTGCACACACTTGCATGGCTTTGTTTATACCATAGATCGCTTTACGGAACATGTTACTCAAAATTGCCTTTTCTGAATCATGCGGATTTCTCAGGATATGATTAGAAAAATTGCAATTGCATTTTTGCCACCTTTTAACTTTTGGGTGGGACAAAGAACCATAAGGAGGTGAGGTGGTTAGGAGAATCCAAAATAAACACATGGTTTATGGCCCATCCCTTCGCTCTCAAAAAGCTGAATGAACTTATAAAAATCGCTTCAAATTCATAGTTGGCAAGTTACTTCTCATAATAAAAATACGTGGTAGAATATTCAGCTAAATCAAAATAATTTTTTTTTTTTTAAAAACATAGCTCAAAAACTAAAATACTAACATCGCCAATTTGAATCCTAGAGGGTTTTGAGCTGTTTAGTGGAATACCTGTAACTAGAAATTAGAGAAGAATTAGTATCTTCCATTTAATTCCAACTACCTTTGCTTATCTTCGACAGATACGCGTATTTCGTCTACAATGTGCAGACTTCTTCGGTGTCTCGTACTACAGTCGTACGTACAGTCGAGTTATTAGTACGAGACACTGAAGAAGTCTCACATTGTGGGCGTGAATACGCGTATCTGTCGAAGATAAGCAAGGTAGTTGAATTAATGGAAGATCTAATTTCTTCTTCTAATCGCCAATTTGTTTAATATATTATGTTCAAGAGGCTGAATTTTCAAAACACAATATAAAACAAGGAAGCTTGTTGGTCCCGAGACCATGAAACCCTTAAAATTTTAGTGTAATATATGTTTTTGTGAAGAATTCCACAATCTAAGTACATAATGTACCGTACATTTTTTAAAGTTTTTTCTTAGAAACATATTTAAAATCCTTTTGCATATGTTATTGTTAAAATCGGAAAATTTATTTGAAAGTTAGAAATTTTGGACAAATGCATTTATAAAAAGTCAATAATTGACTTTTATTATTCGGACCACCCTAACGCGGAAATAGTCAAAAAGAATGAGAACTACTAATTATTATGAAATTTTGAGAGATCATATATATTTTTTCAATAGAATTTCTGAGTTAGCCTTTATATTTTTTCAGGATGTAAGGGGTGGGGGTAAACCAACAAAGCTCCCCTCACTGGTTGCGCTACTGCACTGCAGTAAAAAATTACATTTTCCACCCCTGGTTCCAGTAGTTCGAAACACTTCTCAGCTGGTTCAGGCCTGTACTTTTCTGCACTAGGAGACATCACATACGTTTTAAATAGTAGCGATTGATAAGTAAAGCTGCAAAATATATCCATTTCTGCGAACAAATATCTACCTGCATTGCTTTATTGGGCTTGAAATTTCAACATTTCTGCCTCAGATGATGGTTCTGAAGTACTGATGATGGTGTCATCTGTTGTAATAGGAACGCTTTGGATCGTGTCCTATCACTATACCATTATTTGTTAAACAATTAATTTGCAACAAGTTATTGAAGTCTACAGTGAATTAATTCTTTCGCAAAATGATTAAAATTGCACAGATTCACTGCAACGCAATTTATCGTAGCTGCTATTATTGATTGTATATCAGAAGGTGTTCATGGTGACTTCATGTTCGTTAGACTCTATTATTAATGAAAAAACTTAGCCTTTTCAAGTTCAAAAATATACTGTAAATTTCAGTGAGTAAAGTTAAATCAAACAACATACAATGAGATGCCTTTACTTGATTTTCTATCATCAATCAATGTCACATATATATTTTTTTGTATTTCCTTAGATTTGAGAGCGTTTTATCAATTTTCAATTCAAATCAATTAAAATCAGATGCGTAGCGAAATATAGCAACGATAATATTTTCGCATCATCAGAATAATGTGGTTTATCATCCACCCAAATTAACAAAGCCGCACGCTTCTAGGCATTAGGGTGGTTCATAAGTATCGATTCATCTCCATCTCACTCAATCAATTTAATATTTTAAAACCTGATTCTGAACTGAAAATTTGATTAAAACGTTTTTCAATGATATATAAAACCGAAATTGGCGTAGACGTTTTCAATGTACCTTCCCAATGACATATGAAAATGTGTGCTATTTTTGGCAACGAGAAATAGTTTCACCTACAACTCTATCGAAAACCTGTTTTCCATAGAACGTCATGTGAATTAATTCTCAGTTTATGTCTAATTTAATAGCTTTTTGACATAAATGATTCAAATTTTGAAAGAAAGATCAGGTAATGATTCGGAATTAATTGAATTGTTTTTGAATCAATCTTTTGAACCACCCAAATGGGTAACCTATTGAGCACGAAAACCATCAAATCATGCCAGCAATAAATGCGCGTATCACTTGTGCTGTGGTTAAGGTTTCGTTGCACGTTTCCATTCTGATTATGATCATTATTCAATTACTATCATCGCAATTAAAATGGCATGCTTTGTTCGCCACTTTGCTTCGTGCTGACTAAAATAAATACGATTTTAACCGTTTATCCACTCATGACATAGCCACTACAGGCAATTGGAATGAATGGCACTTTGCAACCCCTGCCATGGAGTACTGAACTTGAATGGCGTTTTTGATGAACAGCTTCAATTGAATAAATTCATTGTTAGACTAAATTGAGTTCAAATCAACAACAGAAAAAGATAATGCTTCTCCAGTTTTGGATGACATTTTCAGGAAATGTACTCAAATCCAATTATCTTTGCTACACACATAACGGTAATACAATAAAACGGCTCTTGTGAAATATTCAAGGTAGATTTGACGCTCTTGTTCGGTAGATTACCTGATTTCCACTTCAATGTCTTCGGGAACCGTTCCACAAGATCGATTTATCTATCAGCATCGATCTAAATTAAAAAAAAATACACTTTGGTTAAAAATTGTGCAATGCTAATTGACGCTGCACGGACGATTTAAAGGGTGTACTGGATAAAAATGGCACACACACATATAGCTTACCAAAATTAAACCCAGCACGCTTCATGATTTTCTGCACAAAACCGACTGACACATAACACTTTTTAGCGACCGAATTGACATGTTTTGGCGGTTCCTGAACTGATGCTACACTTTGCTGGACATTTTACTGTCCACTCAAGTGCTTCTTTAAGGTTCTTGTCACATGAGACACAGCTGTATTTGCAATTCTATGGTGGAATTGACCGGAATTTGCTCGAGTTTACTAGTGACAGTTTGAAGAAATGTTTCAGTTTTATGTTTTATGTTTTTGAAATAGTGATAAACTTTCCTAATTTTTAAGTGAAGTGAATTCCAAGCTTTCTAGTGATCCATTGGTGGGGCGCCTCTAGATTTCATTGCTTTCGATTAGATGACTAGAACTACTGTACACTCCTGTTTCATTTCACTAAATTTTTGAGTATAATTGTATACTATCTCTTTTGCTCTCACGGATATGTTACTCAATTTTCGTAAAAACAGGATCTACTCAAAAATTAAGTTGATCCATCAGTATACAGTTCTCGAGTAATTCACGATTAGGGCCTAAAAGCCATTTGTAAACAATGACTTTAAACGATGATCTCTCTCACGCATCACGAGAATCCCGCTATATCCAGCTACTCCACTGAAGGTGAGACTGCTTCTTCTATCAGATGATGCTTTATCTCATGAGAGTGATTGAAAAAATTGAGTGAAATGAAACGGGGAGTGTATGATTGGCTGTAAAACATGACAAATGTGAACAATCCACTATGAATAGAAATTACTCGAATCTTCATGTTTTTTACTCATACTATTTAAAAGTTACAGAAGATTTTCGGTGTGTTTCGACAAACCTGAGGCAAACCTTCGCAGTCTTCACCACATCACGGATCGAATGGTTCAGTCAGAGATTGAACAGATTCAACACCTTCCTTGCCTTTACCGGATCAGTTTTAGTTGGTTTTCTATCGCTGTCTGACCGCCGCTGGGTCTTTTGAATAACTTCAGCATCCGGGATATCATTAAATGATTTATTTTCTAATTCATCTATGAGACGCAGTCAAAATTTCCACGAGAGCGTACATTTTTGAGGGATATGCTCTTGTTCCAATGTCATCTCAATAAACTCTTGACAGTGTAATGTCCACGTTGGCGAAATACATCATCATGTATAACGCCAGCATGAACATTACAGTCCTTCAGACTAGTTTAAATCAAAAAATATCATTTTTACCCAAAGCTCACTTATTAACTGACTCGGCGAACGGCCATTGTAGCACTGACTGAACTGACTGACTGACTGACGACTGACTGACTGACTGACCGACTGACTGACTGACTGACTGACTGACTGACTGACTGACTGACTGACTGACTGACTGACTGACTGACTGACTGACTGACTGACTGACTGACTGACTGACTGACTGACTGACTGACGACTGACGTGACTGACTGACTGACTGACTGACTGACTGACTGACCAACTGACTGACTGACTGACTGACTGCCGGACTGACTGACCTGACTGACTGACGGCTGACTGACTGACTGACTGACTGACTGACTGACTGACTGAACAATGAATTTAAAAAGGTACATTGCAAAATAAATAGAAGCCCAACATTCGAACGGGAAGCTTCATAATGTAAACTTTTTCAAACAGAAAGTCAAACTTTGTATTATATCTGATTACGACTGTGACTTTGCTGAGATGGTTCAGTTTTTATTAATAAAGGAAACAGATAATATTCTATTTTTCAACGATTCGGCGTATTATATTTTGCATTCTTCTAGGGATTAAAAGTTTTTGTTTTTGTCATTTAATTTGCTGCTTTAACACTAAAATGCCTGGTAATTCTATAACACATTACAAATGTTTACACTATTACACTAATCCGGTATGTCTGGCTTAGGCGATTTTAAATGGAATTTTCTAGACGTTTGAATGTAGAAACAGAACATAATTTGACACAAACAGGAACCTATAATCCCTAGAATAGGGTGAAATATAATACACCAAAACGTTGGAAAATACAAAACTATCTGTTTCCAAAAACGTTTGCATTAAAAAACATGGACCTTTTTTCGGATGGTGATAAAAAAACAGCTAAGACAGATGCCTTGTGATGAATTTCCCATGAGAGGTATTTACTTAAGCTTACCTGCAAAAAAATTCTAGGCCCTTGCGAGAGACCTTCCGGTAGTTAACCAGAACATTCACCATGGCGGATGGTGAAAACATGCGTGTATGCAAAGTATGGAGTTCGCTTTTCGTTTTATTTATCCATTCCTCCTCAGTTTTTGCGACAAAATTGTTGGACTGGATCTTACGCATCAGGTTGGCCCAGAAATTCTCGATGGAACGTAGATAGGGGACGTTGGGCGGATTCGCCGACTTGGGCATCACATCGATATTCAGCCGCTCCATCTCCTCCGTCGATCGCTTCGAGTAGTGGGCCGACGCCAGATCCGGCCAGAACACAGCATTTTTGCCCTTATGGTATTTCTTGATAAACGACGCAACTTTCAGCAGGAATTTCGTACAATAAACTTCCCCGTTCACGGTCGGTCCTGAGCGAAAGAAGAGCGGCTTTGACATCCCATTCTCGCTGATTGTCAGCCACAACAGCACCTTCATGGGGAACTTGGTGTATGAAATGAACTTCACCTCGGAGCTCACTTTCTTCGTGGGGGGAAGTAAAATACGAAGTGCCCTGCCTCTCTCAACTAAGACTGCATAGCCAACACAAGACTTAAGGCCTTCATCCAAGAATACAAATTTTAAGTTTCATGAACGTTCGTAGTTTTGTGAATAAAAAACTGGTTTTGATCGATAATGAGCAGAAAGATTAGTAATTTTCATGTTGGCGCTTGCCGGAAACATAGAAGGTCCTACGTTGTATTGTTTAGAGGCTGAACGATGGGCCGAGTGGCAACGACCGCAACAGCAGCACAGCGAAGACGGTAATGCAGCACAGGCATCAAAAATGAGTTCTCACAAGACAACGGTTAGTATCGACCACCCATTTTCAGATTACTTAAACATTCGTCTCTCTAAGCTGATCGAAAATATATTAATTTTGTATACATAAACAAATTAATGAATAAAAAAAAATATTTTGATCGAAAATTAAGAGCAAACGAATAAACGGGACAACCTTCTTGAAGTGTTGTACTACCTTCAATCTGCCAAAGGGTTTGTTTTGTTTTGTTCTGAGTTGGAAAAAGATTGTAGAAACATTTATTTCGATGATTTAATGGCATTGAGAAGTCCAAAATGCCGAAAGTACGTGAAAAAGTTGGTGGAAAATGGTCCTTTTTTGTGTGACATAGTTAATGAACGTTCCCTTTGAAGAATGCTCCACCCTGTACTATTCAGGGACATCTGCATCAAACGGTTTGCATAAAAATTTGATGTTTTTTTATTCATTTAAGCACTTCAAATGGATAAAATTGATTTTGATCGAAGTCACCCCATTATTGAAAATTGGCGCGGAAATTAAACAATTTTTTTAAAGTTCATCTGACATACATTTTTTTAAATTTCTGTGCAGTGTAATACTACAGATACCAGAACTGGTTTTAAAAATGTTGTTTTAAAGATAATTATCATATAAAATTTCATGAAATTGTTCAAAATGATCGAGGTCACCCTGTTTTACGGTACCAACATTCCATTTAATTCCAAATACCTTTAAGCAATCCTAGCTCATGGCAGATACGCGTATTTCGTCTACAATGAGAAGACTTCTTAAGTGTCGTGTACTAATACTCGACTGTAGTAAACGACACTGAAGAAGTCTGCACGTGTTGCCGAAACTCTGCTCGTATCTGTCAGACAACAATAAAACTAGTTGGAATTAAATGGAAATTACTAATCTTTCTACTCATTTTCTAGTTAACAGGTATTCCACTCAACAGCTCACACTTTCGAGGATTTGGTTTTACTCATTAATCATACGTGTGATGAAAAATCTGTGAAAACCTATGGATTCAGGAAGGTCCATTCTATAATAATCAATCCCAGCACTCAAAGGGCAGAGTCAAATTGTAATTCGGCTAGCATGATAACTCCATTTTTCATAATTCTACATGCTTTTGTTTATTTGTATAACTGACTTTCTCAAAAACTGAACCTGTAACAGCAATTCTGAGCTCAAATTTGGATTCAGCCAGGCAAAATCTATAAAATTCAAAGCAGAAATGCCGATAAGAGCCTAAAAATTTCTATTGTGCCAGCTAATTTTATTTACTTTGATAACAGGTAAGAAAATATACCCAACTACCTGACTTGCAAAATATTAAGAGATCAAAACTTGATTCACAAGCATTTCAAAGAATGGCCAATTATCTCTTTGACTATCTCAACTCACTGATTTGCATGACAAAAAAATGAACGTTTACCGTTTGGCATCTCGATGACTTTCCTTATTTCATTTGCTATTCCTCTTGACAGAATTGGGATTTTCAAAATAGTTTAATCATTGCATTGCTATCCTTCCAAGATATGCTCCCAATTTTCTGACGAGTCGTTTCATTTCCAACCCAAAATTGGCAAAACGGAAGCCTAAGATTATCAGTGGAAATTAATACTGCAACTAATTAATATCACTCGAAAAGAGTACGACCCTCGTCAAAGCGCTGTGCGTGAATGTTCCTCTTTGCCTCAAGCTATAAATAACTAACTCTCCGAAAGTACAAAGTTCCCTACTAAGAGCGACCGATCTTGAAATCACGTTCCGGTCTAACATTTGTTCATTAAACCATTTGTTTGACATGGTGTTCAACAACAACAGAATCAACCGAAATTTTCAGATGGGGGGAGAAAGGGTACAGAAAAGAGTTAAGAGAGCGATTAAGGTAGTTGAAAGTTTGCCGTAAAGTTCATCTACCAGCGTTGGAAAAATGAATCTAATCGACACAAAATAAAAGTGCTAGGCATGGCTGTACACACACACACACAAATAGCTTTGCAGATGAGCAGGATATCACTAAGAGGAAAGGAAATTAAAACCTCTGTAAAGTCTATTGTTGTGTTGATTTTGGTTTACGAAGAAAAATCACAGTGTAACACAGCCGAACCGATAAAGTTGGTTTGAATGAATCCGTCTGGACATTTAATTTATTGCTTTCCATAATTTCAGGTTCTGGGATTTGGTATCCCAGCGAAAACTTTTAGCCGGCGCCGAATCAAAAGGTCCTGAGGTGAATTTCGACGAATCAGTCTTGCAAACTTTTTTACGATTAGTAATGTTCGATGAAGTCAATCGAATCAGTTCCGTTGAAAGCATTCGTCGGTGAAATATGGAATACCGCATCAGGTGAATCTCATCAATTGTAGGAGCCCACTACAGATAAGACAACGTATTGAGAGATAATCCAACCGCAAACTCTCATCACGTGATTCGATTATATCACGTAGATGGGATCAAAAGCAAATATACAAATACATCAAATGCGAGCTCATCCAGCTCTCCAAAGCATATTACTGAGGCTGCAGGTAGCAGCAGAGTCTGATGCCATTCCCCTGGAAATTGTTCGCCTGATATGAGGTACATGCGACAGGAAAAAAGAACCCAAACAAACATACTGCTCCACTTCTAATCGGGACCAACCATGGGAGGGAACTCAGCGGAAGCTTCTCTCGTTGTAGCGAAGCTTTTGCTCTCGTGGTTTCGCTCAACTTCAATGCGCATGTTCGAGTTTTCTCTGACATGCATTGTGAGTGCTCGGTACCATATCCGTTAAACGGAGACCGGTTGGGCTATCACATCACATGCTGTGGGAATATCCAGTAGTGCGTGGGTGAGAAAACCATCAGTTATCGTGTACATTTGTGTGATTGGAATGCTATATTCTGAGATTTTGAGGTATAATAAATGAAATGAGATGCATTCTTCTCAGTCGTTAACGTTGATAACCTAGAAAACGTATAGGGAGAATTGGTACGTCTCATCTAGTATGTTTATTTATTATCCTATCGCAACCTGGGAGGCAAAGGGATTTATAGTTCTATGTTCCGAGATTCCAATCGTAGTTCTTATTTCCTCGCCTAGATCTTTGCCGATTGTTTCCGTCCGTATTAACTTCTATGTAATTTATAAATTTGTGATTTTCAATGTCAGCTTGTTGGGCCTTTCGCAACCCTCTGCCCTGCTGGAATACTATCATGCACAGCACTGTTCAGAGTACCACGCTGGAACGAGGTCGATCAGCTGCGCCTAACATGAAGAACAGACGCTCAGGTAAACTGCAGCCTTTGTTGAGTGTATTCCCCATCTCTGTCAACAAAGGGTTGTTCACAACAGGGTTGGTCACCTGAGCTTTCCTATGCTTTTATTTTATACCTGCAGGTATTTGAAGTTTTTTTGATATGCATTTTGCAGTCGTTTACCAACTAACACAGTATTGTGTACCATCTATTTGTAAACTGCATCAAATATTGAGATTGCTCGATAGTTTTCACATTTCAATGTGTCACCCTTTATGTAGTTTGAGCATAAAACTTCTCCTGGGCTCCGAATGGTGAGTTGACAATCTGGAAGGAGGGTACAATCGATCCTCACAAGTTCATATGCAGCTGAATTTAATATGCATAGTAAAAAATGACAGCTGAAACACGGTGAACTTGTTGCCGTAACCTCGGCAATGTTATCATTTTGCCAACCGCGAAGTGGTACGATGGAACTTCATGTACCTGGAGATCACCTTGTAAATTTTCCATTCTCATTCAATTCATGTATGATTAAGCGTATTAAGTGGAGTTGCATCCAAGCCAAGAACTTGAAGGCATGGTGGCTAACATACTTACATACATACACATATATTATTTTCTCGTAGATAAAAATTCATACAATCAAAATATCACAGGGACCGTCAGGGCACCTTATTAAAGCGAATTGGATGAGGAGTGTGGGAATACCAACTGACAGTTGCTAGCTCATTGGGGCATGTATTTTATAGCTCCCTTTTTTGATTGTTCAATCTTGTTGTTACCTTTACCTTGTGATATGTTTTACCAATCGATCCGTCCAACCTGTTTTTGTTCTTTGATACAATTACATAATGACGAAAACCAGTGATTATTTAAGCTCGATTAAGTCAAACAAAGAGATGATCCATTGCCATCGAACTTAGTTTCCCCGCTACAATGAGTGAAAAATTTAATCCAGATATAGCCTTAATCATGTGTGGGTCCTCCCTTGGCTTAGTCGGTAAAGGCGCAGCTACAAAGCAACCCCATGATGGATTCGATTCCCGGTCTGGTCTAGGAATTTTTCGCTAAGGAAAATTTTCTCAACTCCCTGGGAATAGGGTATAATTGTACTTGCCACACAATCATTCTAATGCAAAAATGGTACCTGGCATCGATAAAGGGTGATACGGTCAAAATTTGGTCAAGGGAAAACGCGTGTAAATCGGTGAAATCGTTTATTTAAAAAATCAAATTAAATTTCTTTTTCAAGTTCAAGTAGTATAAAATTCAGGAAAAATATTCAGTTAGGTTTCCGCTTTTCCAAATCCGAATTGCCGGGCCTTACGCTTGACCCCTGCCATCAGATTTTGTACAGCCACCTTGTCCACCTTCTTCGCCGCAGAAAGCCAGTTTGCCTTGAACTGCTGCTCGTCCTTAGCAGTTTTTTTGGTCTTCTTTAGGTTCCGCTTGACAATAGCCCAGTATTTCTCAATTGGGCGGAGCTCTGGCGTGTTGGGAGGGTTCTTGTCCTTGGGAACCACCTGCACGTTGTTGGCGGCGTACCACTCCATGGCCTTTTTACCGTAATGGCAAGATGCCAAATCCGGCCAAAACAGTACGGAACAACCGTGTTTCTTCAGGAAAGGCAGCAGACGTTTATTCAAACACTCTTTCACGTAAATTTCTTGGTTGACAGTCCCGGAAGCTATGAAAATGCTGCTTTTCAAGCCACAGACACAAGTACAGATGGCTTGCCAAACCAGATATTTCTTTGCGAACTTTGACAGTTTCGTGTGCTTGAAAATATCTGCTACCTTTCCCCTTCCTTTTGCCGTATAAAACTCCTGCCCCGGAAGCTGCTTGTAGTCGGCTTTGACGTAAGTTTCGTCGTCCATTACCACGCAGTCAAACTTCGTCAGCATCGTCGTGTACAGCCTCCGGGATCGCGCTTTGGCCGTCGTATTTTGTTTATCATCGCGATTTGGAGTCACTACCTTCTTGTAAGTCGATAGTCCGGCTCGATTTTTGGCTCGATGCACGGTTGTAGACGATACACCCAGCTTATTTGCGGCATCTCGGAGAGATAGGTTAGGCTTTCGCTTGAAACTACCGGCAACTCTCTTTGTCGTCTCAGCGGCTTCCGGTTTTCGATTTCCCCCCGATCCAGACTTCCTGGCTGTCGACAAACGTTCCCCAAACACTTTAATTACATTTGTAACGGTTGATTTGGCAACTTTTAGCGATTATGCCAACTTTGCGTGCGAGTAGCTCAGATTTTCGCGATGCGCGAGCAAAATTTTGATACGCTGCTCTTCTTGCTTGGACGGCATTTTGACAACTGAAGAGTGAATTCCAAAATCAAAATAGGAGCAACATTCTACACACACACACCTTCAAAATGAGGGGTGTTCAGGATTTTTAAATGCAAAATTGAAAGAAATACGTCAAGTTGATATTGACCAAATTTTGACCGTATCGCCCTTTAGCTCTCAATTAATAACTGTGAAAGTGCATTTAGAACACTAAGTTGAGAGCAAGCAATAAGCTAATTGCAAAAGCAATAAGCTTGAAATGCTATAAAAGAAGAAGGAGCCTTAATCATGTCTGTTACATAAAAAACTGCAAACAATTTTGTAGCATTGACTTGCAAATGAACAAGGATATTGTTATGTGTCTGTTAATTTTCATCATTTTCGACTGTGCACATCAAACAGCATTAAGCATATGATTCCTGCTTTCAACTCCTTCGGTAGCTTTGTTGTAAAAGGTTTGTTGTCAGTAGCTTTGTTGTTGTCGGCGTTTTTTTTAGAAAAATATACCTGCTAAATTTTTACAATCTCCAACTGCTCCAGCTAGGGCTACTAACTCTTTTTTTTCCTAGCCTGGAGAAAAAAGAGTTTTACTTATTTTCCTCCATATTTTGATGAATTTCTTGCTACAGCTTCGCCAGCCTTGCTGCATTCGTTCCGTTGTTTTCTATGCACAAACCTTATAAAATCTTCTTCTATTTTGTTGGTGGCTGCTTTGGCACTAAGGTCTGTATCCGCAATAATCCGGACACCTCAAAACATGTATAAACCATAAATTTTGCAATATATTCACGTCGTAGTTTTCTATTTCTGATTCATGAGATATGTTTAAACAATTCGTGAAGACAAAACAAAGTTAATCGGTATTTCCAAAAACATTTCGAACTTTGCGCTTAACTCCGTCCATTACGGTTTGTACAGACTCTTAAGAAATCGTAGAAGCCGTCTTTGTCCAAAATTGCTGGAAGTGTTTGAGGTATTTGGTTCCTTGCTTCTTTCCAGAAAGCTTTCGCTTCATCAGAGCTCAATATCTCTCGATTGGTGAAGCTCGGGGAAATTTGGCGGGTTTGAGGTTTTTGGTACAATGTTCACTTGATTTGCTTGGTACCACTCCATCACAGTTTTATCATAGTGGCATGGTGCCAAATTGGGCCAGAACAAAGATTTTTCTTCACGACTTTTGATGAAGGGTAGCAATCGCTTCTGCAGACACTTTCGGATAGGTCTCCTTGTTGATTGTACCTGTAGTGACGAAAGATTTACTCTTTTTGCCACACGTGCAAATTGCTTGCCACACAAGGTATTTTTGGGAAATTTCGATGTCTTCTTCGTTCTGAAATGCTGAGCTGTAGCATTTTTGGCCATAGCAGAAAAAAAAACCAGCCCTGGAAGCTGCTTGAAATCCTCCTAAGTATCATCGTCCATAACAACGCATGAAAACTTCGTCAAATATTCGCAGTACAAACTTCGAGCCCATGATTTTGCTGCCAAGTTCTGTTTGTCGTTGCGATTAGGAACTATGTGACTTAAGTCCCAAACGTTGTTTTGATGATTGGACAAAACCAGGCGACATCCCTATTTTACGATCGACCGTTCGAATGGAGAGATTTGGGTTTTTCGTTAATATCCTTTTCACCTTTCGGTTCATAGCAGGATCAGCGCGTCCAATGTTTTTGTCACTTCTCGGTTTTTTCTTCACCGTCAAACGTTCCAAAAATGATTTGAACACATCGTGAACAGTGAATTTAGGCAAATCCAATGTTTTTGCAAGGTCCCGTATTGACAAGTCAGGATTTGCCGTACACCCGAACAAAATTCGCTCGCGCACTTGTTTTTCATTCGTCACCACCTTGAATACTAAACATGAAATGTAAACATCAATCATAGTTTTTTTCATCAAAGACTCTCAGCTATACCACAGTAAAAAAGTTCATGCCTACGTGCAATATTTCAAGAGTTACAATGATTCGAAGGTGTCTGGATTAATGTGGATACAGGTTTTTCTGAGGGAAGAAACCTCAGAAATCTATGACATTGGGTAGAAAGACATTTGGTTTTGAACCATTGGGGCTAATTGATATTTCGTTAAAATCCTAAAAATCTAACTCACACCGTGATGAATAAATTTGGAGACACTTTTAAAATGCATTGACATAACGCAGTAAACGCGAGTAAATTTCTTTAAATTCCACTAGAGAAAGCTTATCTTTTGACAGATAGGCCAATTTTGTCTGCGGCTTACAGACTTCTTCAGTGTCGAGTGCTACATTTCGTTTCCAAGGGTTTGTGATATGTCTTAAAATTTGTATGTTATTTAAGTTTAAAAAATGTTCATCGTTGAGCTACTTTTGATTTAAAATTGTGTATGAGCCCTTTGTCAGTGATTTTTTTCTGCTTTAGTGACCTTTGTAATATGCTCTTTGAAACGAATATTTAGAAAACATTTAGTTTGTCCAATGTAATTTTTCCGCAATGATCACAAGTAATTTTGTAGACCGCGAATTTGCTAAGACTAACAATGAGGTCTTTAGCAGAACCTAAGAGAGTTTTAAGTTGATTATTTTTACTAGTAAAAACTATTTCAAAACCAGTTGTGAAGAAATTGTTTAGTGTGGTTATCGTTTGTCATTGCTATTCTTCTAAGTTGGGGTTGTGCTTCTGTTAGTGTGGTTAGTGATTGTTTGTATTGTTTTTGTGTTTTTTTTGTTGATTGCGTTTTATATCAGTTTTCGGGAGTAACCATTCAAGTATGCTGTGTCAAAAATGTATACGAATTCTTTAGTTATGCCGTTTGGACTTAGTAGTAATGTCTGTATTCTGTGTATCATGTGATTTAAGAATGCTATTTTGTGTTGGTATGAGTGATTAGATGCATGTGGTATTGTTCGTTATGTATTTGTTGTTCTCTGTAAATTTCAAATGTGAGTTTAGATCGTTCTTTTACTACAAGCAAGTCCACGAATGGTAATTTATTGTCATTTTCAATTTCGTAGATGAATTCAATGTTGTTATGTGAGTAATTTAATGTTTTTAGGGTAAGAGATAAGAGATCTTTCTTTAAATTGCAATCATCAACATATCTACACCAAACGGTAGTTAATTTGAATCGTGTAATTGTTTTTTGAAATTTACCATTAAAATTTAGCTTAGAAAAGGGGAAAGGGGATCACCCATAGGGGCGCCTTTTAATTGTTTATATCGTTCGTTTCTGAAAGAAAAATTATTTTCTTCCATGCTAAGTTGTGTAAGTTTTATTTATGAACGTACTTTTTTCTTCCATGCCATGTCGTCATTTTAAAGGAGTAACAAATTTTCTAAAAAGTTTAAGGTATCTTTTACTGGTATACCTGGAGAGACGGATTTGAAGTCAAAAGATACTAAAATTTCATCTTCTTTTATGTCTATGTTTTGGACGAACCTTGTGAGTTTTCAATTGATCGACTGAAAAATTGTGTTGGCATGTTTTTAAATTCTTTGCTAATTTATGGGTGGGTGATTTTATCGCTGAAATGATTTGGTTTGTGAATTTTTGGAAGACCTTTAATTGTTGGTAACGAAGGATTTGGCTCTCTAAGATTGTTAATTCCATTACGAAATGATAATTTTAATTCATTAAGACACGTCTTATTATTCCCGGAACGGGATTTGATCGCTGTTTTCTGAAGGGCCATGATTTAGTATTTCTATCATGACGTTTTCTTAGTCTTTTTTATCTATTATATCTGTAAAATTTCCTTTGTCCGATCTCAAATCATATATCGGTTTTTGTTTTAATTCTTGAAGTACGTAGTGTTCTTCGGAGTTTTGTGTGGTAATTATGTTTTTGTGGATGTTACAAGGTGTTCCGATCAAAATGTATTCAAACAATCATGTGTGTGAGACGCTCAATGTTTTAATTAACAAGTCAATTTTTTTTTCTTTTTCAAGTTTAGTTAATACAGAATACAGGAGAAATATTCAGCTAAGCTTCCATTTTACCAAATGCAAATTGCCGGGTTTTTCATTTAACACCTGCCATAAGGTTTTGTACAGTCTCCTTGGCCACTTTATTCGCCGCAGAACGCCAGTTTGCCTTGAACTGTTTCTCGCTCACAACATCTTTTTGAATCTTCTTAAGGTTCCGCTTGACGATGGCCCAATATTGTTCGATTGGGCGGAGCTCTAGCGTGTTGGAAGGGTTCTTGTCCTTGGGCACTTCTTGAACGTTGTTGGCAGCATACCACTCCATGGCTTTTTTTTCGTAAAGGCAAGATGCCAAATCCGGCCAACATAGAACCGAACAATTGTGTCGCTTCAAGAAAGGCAGTACACCTTTTTGTAGGCACTCACTCAGATAAATTTCGTGGTTGACGGTTCCGGTCGTACTGTAAACGTTGTTCTTCAAGCCACAGGTACAGATGGCCTGCCACACCAGATATTTCATCGCGAACTTTGACAGTTTAATGTGCTTGAGCTAAATATCTGGCACCTTTCTCCGGTTGCCGTGTAAAATTCCTGTCCATGAAGCTGTTTAAAGTCTTCTTGACGTAAGTTTCATCGTCCTGTATCACGCAATCAAACTTCGTCAGCATCCTCGTGTACAACTATCGTGATTGTGCTTTGGCCGACGTGTTTTGTTTATCGTCGTGATATGGAGTCACCACTTTCTTGTAAGTCGATAGCCCAGCTCGTTTTTAGCTCTAACCACGGTTGAAGGCGCCACTCCCAGCCCCAAAGATGGCATCTCAGACGGAGAGGTTGGGGTTCCGCTCGAAACAGCGGCAACTCTTTTTGACGTCGCTGTGGCCTCCGGCTTTCGATTTCCCCCCGATCCAGCTTTTCTGGCTGTCGACAAACGTTCGCTGAACACTTTTAATACAGTTGATTTAGCCACATTCTACAATTTTGCCAACTTGGCATGATAGTAGTTTGGATTTTTGCCATGTTGCTTCTCTTCCTTTGACGACATTTTGATAACTGAAGTGCTTATCTCAAAATCTAAATGAAGGCATGAAGCTACACGCACACATCTTCAAAATGAGGGGTGTGGTAAAGTGTTTAATGCACGATGAAAAGAAATTCGTCAAGTTTAAGTCGACCAAATTTTGATCGAAACACCCTTGAATGATTTGAATTCAACTGCTGAGATATTCATGACAATATTATTGAATTATATCCTACATCATCGTTGGCAATTGCTTGGATATTATGTGTGATATTCCATTACGGTGGTTAACTTATTTTTAATTAGAGGGGTTCTTTCTGAAGAAAATTGAAAAAAATGAATTTGAATGGAATATAGAAGATAATAGTATTGACACATCTCCTAAATATTCGTTAGCCATTGTCAGCTTGTAATAAGTGATATTTCATTAGGGTGGCCCACTTATTTTCCGTACAAGTGACAAGACCACAGATTCCGGAATTTTTAAAAGTCTACCACAGATGTTATCTTCGGAGTCATATAATGGAACGATATGGAATGCTACATATCATAAATTGAAGAGATATTTCGTGTTAGTTTCCAGAGATCGCCTAAATCAAGTTTGTTGATAATGTACACACTTAGATTTTTTTACAGAAATCTGTAAAACTTTACCGTTTTCTGAACGTTCGGCAATCCGATTTTACGGATTTCGGTAAAATTTCACCGAAACCCGGTAAATTTTTTACAGATATCTGTAAAATTTCACCGAAATCCGTAATATCGGATTACCGAACGTTCAGCTGTTGAGAATTCGGTAAAGTTTTACAGATTTCTGTAAAAAAATCTAAGTGTGTAGACAATAGTATTTAGTTGAAAAGTAAAACTAGATAAAAATTTAGAACTTGAATGGGATATTATATATAAGACATATGTATTTAAAATATGGGAAAAATATGGGATATAAGACATATGTATTTAAAAATCTGCTTAACCATCACAGGGCACTTTTAACATATAATATGTGATATTTAATCAGGACGATCTTCTCATTTTGCATCAGGGAAGAAATTTAAAATAAAACAAAATATTTCCTTCAAATCTAACTAATCAACATCGTTCGTATAGTTATAAACCATGATTCTTGTTTTTCCATCCATTTTCCAAGATATTTCCATTAGGCTTCCCTCTCGATTAGTTAAAATAGAATGTATACACAGAAAAAAATAATTAATTATAACAAGGTCGTAAAATTTCCTCTCGTGTAATGCCAAGCCAAAGAAGCGTAAACAACGTTATTGTATGCAATCTTTCATACAACTGACTAGATTTAGGCGTTATTTGGCTTAAATTTACATGAAATATCCCATTATTTTCAGCCAAATCTAGCATTCCCTTTATGTGCATCAGATAACGCCGAAAATTCAGTGTTTCTTTTTATCTGTGTAGGAAAGGTTTGTTAGATGGAACACGATCCGTTTTTTGCTCGTAACGTGTATAGTTTTCATATTTTCGTGGATCCAAAGACATCTTTTGAAAGAGGAACTAAAAAGCTCCAAGTTTGCCCACGGAACTGATTATTTCTAGTCATCAAAAATAAAAAGGCCTATTTACGAAATCCATCGAAAATTGCAATTTCAAAAAATGTTTTGTTATATTTAAATTTATTGTTGATTCCATGGCATTTCCAAACATAAAAAATACCATTCATATGTTTTAAAATGAAAAAAATGTGTTCCATCTTACAAGCTTAACAGTGCTCCATCTTACAAACATGACGCCATAAACACAAAACATCAAAAAATTGTTTCACTTAACGATTTGTATGGAAATGCCTTTGGATCATAAAAATACGTCAAAAATGCTAGCCAACACAAATGTTTACCTTTAATATCGATGGGAAATTTACATTTACTATGCACAAGAAATAATTGCTATTTTAATTATGCCAACACTTTCGAACAATGAAACCTGGAAGAGCTAAATCGAATGAGTGTATTCACTCCAAAAGCAAATGAAAATTGAAGAATAGTAAAAAAATGAGGTTAACACTTGTCAGCGCGATAGTGTTGTCGCTATGAATGTCAAAAGTGGCGCTGTTCCATCTTACAAGCCTTTCCTCTATCAGTTACAATGACGTACAAGGAAATACACCATTAGCTAGTGGTGTTCAAAATGAGGGTAAAAATAACATATTTTTTATGTAACTAAACTATGACAATAGCTTAACATCGAGATAGGCAACGAGGAAGTACAACACAAATTTTTGTACATAACCAACTTCTATATGTCCCAGAAAGTCGATTTAAAAAAAAATGTTTTAGCGCCATCACCAATTCTCAACGTTTCATGCATTTCCAAGACCTTTGACATAAAAAAAAATTGCAATTCCTGAAATTTCATACCCACTTGAGTCCACCTAACGTAATCCCATTGGGCTCAAATGTTGCATGGGGCCTTTTTTCTAGGAGACAAAAATAAAAATCAATATTATTTTTTTAATTTCCAAATATCAAAAGAGTTTTCGTATTTTGAATAGACAGCACGTATGAAGTACTGTTTTCTGTTGATATTCCTGCTTGATAGGTAAATTTGGATTTGTTCAGTGGTCTAATGATTATTTGATGTGAATGTCAATGATTGTTTCCATAATTTTTAGAATAACAGTTGTTAGACTAAATTCTTTGGGGTTTGTCCTGTCACGTTGGCCCAACGGGGCCATGTTGGCAAATATGGCCCAAAATTATCGCCATTTGTTAAGAATATAATGTTGTATCATACTGGCCCAAAATATCCATATCTGAAGAGGAACAGCGATATCCTTACATTTTAAAAAGGCTTTGTGAAGTCTAGGTACAAAAGGCATACTTTTAGCTAATTCAATACAGCCATGGTGACAAAAACTGAAGGAAATCGAGAATCGCACTCTTGATTATAAATAAAAATTAACAAATAAAGTCACAACTACCTAAGAATACAAGAATCATCATAATGTTATCATGATTCTGGATAACACTAAATCTCGATACCGTTCAGTTTCGGTAATTTTTGTGTTTTATATAATATTTCATATGGATCATGTTGATACGCTCTCTGAATGTTTCTCAGTTTTTAGGAGATTTCATATTTCGGTGTTATGGATAGCTTTTGCATGCAATGGAATATTTACCCCAAAGTGTTTCTAAAGCAAACTTCAACTACAAGTTATAAAAATAGGAAATGTTGTTGAAGAGAAACGGTGTGCAGCACTGTGCAATGGCCGTATATCCTCGCATTATATCGGTTACTCAAATAAGGCAAGAAAATAAACACTGTTACATCAAAAGCACTACACTGCGGTTGAAATACCGTTTTGTTTTGTCCCAAAATAAAATGGCTTCAAGTGTACAGGCACCAAACATTCCTCCGGTGCGGGCATGTCGAGGAGAGTGGTCCTTTCCGCAAAGTTTTCCTGTATTACTTCTGCTGGCTGCACACTGTTGCATACACACAAATTCACCGCAAAAACAAACATATCTTCAGGTACCGGTTTGACCGAGCAATGGCAACAATGCTATTATTTATTTTTTGCCCCAGTTCTCAATGCCGTCGTAGTGCCACCCCAACTCTCCGCCGAACTTTCAGCAGCTAACTGGGTTTTCTGATAGCAGCAGTTTGTCGCAGTTAAACCAAACTAGAGTAGCACAATAACAGGAGCCCTGTAGAAAGGTAGACAATGCTGTGGCCTGATCTGCCGGATCTGCGTTTGAACTTGAAATCGCCAACGGCACTGTTTTGGTTTGCATGAACAAACGAATTTTAAGCTGCAGTTAGATATCCAGGAAATTTATTATCTATCCACCAGCGCATCTGCTTTCTATTTGGTCTCATCGTGATGTGTACGTCCGTGGCACAGGTTCCGGAAAATGAAACAAACGGGTTAGTTAAAATAATTATTTTCTGTTATCGGTGGAACAATTACATTTCAAACTGGTTTTTCTTTATAGGGAAATTTGATTTGGCTGTCTATCGAATCAACGCCGCACACTAGACAGGTACAACATTCAAGAGGAAAACGCAGGAAGTAACTAAGAAGCAAAAAAAAAATGTATATTAGGTAGGCACAATCAAAACAAACGACTTTAAAATGAGCATACAATTCGTACCAGTCTGAAAACCACTCAGGAGTACATATCACAATATAGAATAGATCATCCCAAGTGGAAGAATAAATTCCATTTTCTGCAGCCTTGGGAATGAGCGAATTTCCATTCATGGAAATGTGTGCATGGGTCCTCCTATTTGCATGAACGAAAACGAAATTTATGTTTCACTTAATTTTCCCGAACGTATTTTCAATCCAAATTCGCAAGGCTGCGCAAAACCGGTACATCAGAATGGTCCAGGGTGGATATATGGGTAAAGGACGGAGACCGTATATCTGATGCTATTTCTCCCTGTCGACACCTTTCTGCCATGAGCCTATTATATTTAAACATTACCAATCCGATGATGACGACACCGACGGACGGTGGGCTCACTAGCAATCAAATTAAAGCCTAGACTAATTTATGCAAGCTCCTCCTGGGCACTGTCTGTTCACAAATGCTACCCACACCCACATAGGTGCAACTTCGCCATTGAACAAGGAACAAGAACACAGAGCTATATATAGAGACAGGCTCATTGAAAACTATTGTAGAAAGTGTTAACAAAACAATGCTATAAATTATACCGGTAGATCAAGGACCCCGCAGGGAGTATAGCAACAGAACAGCCTGTTGTGCGGAAAAGCAATCCTGGTAATGGATTGTGTTTGTTAATTCAGGGAAATCAATTTTAACGTCCACCATTCAACACCGGTCTGCCGTTCAATAGAACTTTTCAGCGCGTGCGAGCAAGAAACAAAAGAGTCAACAATTGGTTCGATTCGAACAAGAGATAGAATGGGATGATAAAGATCCTTTTCGTTCAGAGAATTTTGTTGAATGGAGCAATTCTCATTAGGATATTCATCTCTTTACCGCATGACTGCTGTCGGTGGAATAAAATTGCAACTGATCAGTGTCGAATGGAACTCCGGGGAGTGTTTCATGTGCATATTTTAAATCGAATGATGAGTTATTCAGTAGTGGTTTACTAGGAATTTCAAATAATTTTTTGTATAATTTACTGTCAGAAAAGCAAATGACCTTCAATCTAGGCCAACTGACAACTTCCAGAATTAGCTGGGCTTACCCCAAGGCTCATGTTTAAGTCCCTTACTTTATAATTTTTATGTTAAAGATATTGATAAATGCTTGGAAAATAGATGCACGCTAAGACAACTTGCAAACGATGCTGCGATCTTCTGTAGAGGTCCACGTGCGGAAATCTTGCAAAGAGCATTGCAAAATTCCCTAAATAATTTGAAATTATCACCCCAAAAATCCGAATTGGTAGTGTTTACTAGAAAGCAGTTCCCAGCCCAACTGCGTCTCAAGCTATTGGGAAGAGACATTACCCAATCTTTGCCTTTCCTTCGAGTCATGTTTGATTCAAAATGCACTTGGAGCAATCACATTGCGTATTTAAAACAGAAATGTCAACCAAGGATCAATTTTCTAAGATCAATTTCCGGAACATTGTGGGGTGCTCACCCGGAAGACCTCATTAAACTCTATAAACAACTCTACAAAACAACTTTCAGTTCTCGAATATGGCTCTTTTTGCTTCCTCTCGGCAAGAAACAGCTACCTCATTAAATAGTAACGCATTCAATATCGTTGTTTACGCATTGCTCTTGGCTGTATGCATTCAACGCATAATATGAGCCTGGAGGTTCTGGCGGGAGTGAAACCCTTACAGAACCGCTTCTGGGACCTCTCATCTAGAATACTAATCAAGTGTGGAATCAGTAACAACATTGTGATTGAAAACTTCCAAGAAATGCTCGAATTGAGTAACCAGTCTAGATTCTTGCGAATCTATATTAACTATATGTCATCCGATATTAGTCTTCCATGCTATAGTGTACGCTTCCCTTATTACAGTTCCTCCATTGATTATGAACTCTCCATGAAACAGACTATTTAAGGAGTTCCAGATCAACTTCGGCCTTTTTTAATTCCCCATATTTTTATTGAAAAGTACCGACATGTCAATTGCAATAGTAGATTTTTCACTGATGGGTCGCGCATTGATGGATCCGTTGGTTTCAGTGTTCGAAATGAATACTAATCTTCCTTCCGGAAACTTCAGGAACCTTGTCCGTATTTGTTGCTGAGCTGGCAGCAATCAATTTCGCATTGGGGATAGTTTTCGACATGCCCATAGACAATTATTCCATCTTCTCAGATAGTCTCAGTTCTATTGAGGCCCTGCAGTCGATGAAAACAGTGAGGCACTCATCTTACTTTCTTTTAAAAATAAGGAAGCAGATGCGTGCGTTGGTCGAAAGATAATTTAGGATTACCTTTGCATGGGTCCCCTCATATTGCTCAATTCCAGGCAATGAGAAGGCAGACTCTCTAGCAAAGGTGGGCGCACAAGAAGGTGAGATTTTTGAAAGAAGAATTTCACATGATGAATTTTTCCCATTAGTACGTCAGAGTTCTCTTCAAAGTTGGCAAAACGATTAGACAAGTAATTCTCTTGGGCGGCTGTTGAATTCCATTATTCTAAATATTTCGTCGAGATCGTGGTTCAAATGTCGAATAATGATGCCTCCCGAGCACGCGTATTGGATACCCTAGGGGCCCGAGGTAGACAACCCTTCCGCGAGGAAAGAGATGTTTTGGGAATGCGTGATCTTCCCTACATACAAGCGAATTACGTTTGTCTGATCTAAGTGTGTAACGTCATCAACCCCCTCCCTTCCAATCTAGTAAGCTCCCTGCCAATGTGTTCCAGTAATATTATCCATTTGTTTCCGTGCTACTTGTACCTGCCCAGCATGCTGTGGTCATCCATCTGCGACTTAGTTTCTGAAAAGGACTACAGGGTTCGACGATTCTGTAGATGCTGCATCCAAAAGAGGCAAATAAATGGCTTAAATAAGTTATTTACCTAGCCCTTTCCAAACGATAATGTGACCCATCACCCTCGAGCTAGCCAAGAATAATTGGCATCCCTCTTTAACTAATAATGAAAAGTAAAATGTTTTGTACAACAATATGGAATATCAGCTCCGTAAAGTGTTACACACGCCTGAGCCTAACAAATAAACGAAATGATATAAAAAAACGATGAATTATTTTCAGCGAGAAGGAATACTAATTCACATCCAACTTAGAAGCTTCAACGTGTCATGAGAGACAGTGTTTCCAGAGTACTTTTAAATTTTTTGGTAACGGTATTTTCAGTAAAGACTATAGAAAAGTAATTCATTTCTAAATTCATATTTATTTGGATTTATTTTGTACGTTGGATTGACTATTGGTACTTGTTTATAAAATATACTGAATATTTTGTTAGGGAACCTAAGAAAAACACCTTTGGAAGAAAATTGGTAATCATTACGAAAGAAACCATAATTGTTTGTCTGCTACACGTTTGAAATATTTTAAAGATATCGAACAATATGTTCATGGATACACATAAAACTGATTTCACTGTACTAAAATTTCAAAAGAAAACACTTCAGATTCCAGCTGAATCCACGAACTAATTTTTTATTCAACAAATGTATGTTTTTTTAGGAAATTCAAGGCCTTGTCTTTTAAAGGAAACTACAAGACCGTGAAAGAAGAAGAGTGTCTGTTAATCAGTTTTACACAAGGACAAGACGTGTCAGCTCAGAGCTCTTTGAGAATACAAAGGAAAACAATATATGATTAACTCCCTTATTGGAAAAACTATATTGGCCTAGTCTCGGTTTCAAATTTTCACCTGTGATGTTGGCAACCGCGACCTACTCGGTGATTTTAGATTATTATAAACAATACACCTAAAATATTTTCTTCAAAATTGGCTTACGCTCATTTTGAATTCACAATTTTCATATATTGAACACATGTCTCTTACATTGAAAGCACCATTAGTACTGCTAGCCATCATCAAAATCCTTGAATTACACCTCATTCCTACAATGCACAAAATGAACTTCGTGTGGACTAGTCAATCGCTGCAACTCTTCTAAAGAACCCAAACATGCTGGTGTTGCTGTTATGGCAACTAAAATCATTTGATGTAGAAGGAGATGCTCGCTCATCACCATGAGGCACCAAGAGTGGACAGTAATATTTGCTAGAATGAAAGATATGAAGTTGAAGTGTTGAAAGTTCCGTCAGTGTACGGTAGGTTGGAAATAGAATAGAAGTATTGAAAATTGAGCGAAAGGGCATGGATAAAGTAGTACTCGAACCAAGGACGTTAATATTGTCCAATAATCCACTGCGGGGTAGGTCAAGGCACGGACGAATCCGCCTCCTCAAGGGGCAATAATAACGTGATAGTTCTCACTCATATACGACTTGCTTTGTGCTAGTTTAAAGCGGTTGTTTGTATGCACTCTGTTTTGATGCGCATATGGGAACCCTCTCCTTTTTGGGTTTGTTTTTATTCGCAACGTCTGAGATCACTCAAATTTTTTTCTTGTCATCTCTAACGTAGAGACCTTGGAGAGAAATACCGTGAAGCGTTGTTATACTGGTGCCCACCATTATGGATTGCCAGTTGACAATGTGCCCCTAATGGGGCCACACTTAGCTTATTTCCCGAATAATTTGTACAACCATGGAAGCATATATCCCTGATGAATGTGAAACATTGATGCGTTAGAGATGAATCTGGTGGATGTAAATTCGATTGACTTCCCAAATTCTACTTAGATATGTGTAACGTAACTTATATTGCGGCCCCTGGCATAAACGAAAAGAAGTGCCTCAAACCGCCAATTTGCCTCATATGGGGCCATACTTAGCTGTGTTGATCTTTAGTGATCTAGATGATAACGTTTACAAGGTACAGGATCCGTATTATAGCTGAATTCAGAAGAATGAACGAAGGAGTGGATAATTTCTCTGGCCAACCACAACAGGTAATGACTGTCGGAAGAGAACAGATCAGTACTAGGTTGTCTAAAAAATCTCTTTAATATCAAACACGACAACATTTTTTTTGCCAAATTCGGTTTTATTTCTCAACATACTCTTATTTTAGGTCTATACAGCGATTTTCTAATTGTTTTATCCCATCCGAATAGTACTCCTTCGGAAGTCGGTTTCAGCTACACAGATAAAAAGAAACACTGAATTTTCTGCGTTATCTAATGCACATAAAGGGAATGCTAGATTTGGCAGAACATAATGGGATATTTCATGTAAATTTAAGCCAGATAACGCATGAATCGAACCTGTTGTATGAAAGATTGCAAACAATATCGTTGTTTACGCTCCTTTGGCTTGGAATTACACGAGTGGAAATTTTACGCGCTTGTTAAAATTAATTATTTTTTTCTGTGTATGAGCTCATTATTCGAATAAAATCGCTTACCGGTGAGCCATCTCTTTGGGTTTGAGAACAAATAGAAGTCACTGGGGGGCCAAGTCTGGCGAATACGGTGGATGGGGAACCAGTTGATACCGAACTTCATTGCAATTGAGGATGAATGAGCAGGCGCATTGTCGTGATGATAGAGCACACTTTTTCTCTGCAAATGCGGCCGTTTTTTCTGGACTTCATCCTTCAAACGATCGAATAACGCTGCATAGTATGCGCCTGTTATGGTTTTACCTTTTTCAAGATAGTCGATGAATATTACACTTTGCGCATCCCAAAACACAGAGGCCATAACCTTTCCCGACGATTGTTGCCTTTTCGGGCGCTTCGAACGGCCACAACGAAAATCAGCAAACCACTTATGAATCGTTTGAATCGACGGAGCAGAGTCTGGAAAATACTTATCCAGCTTAGATTTGGTTTCGGCAGCCGTTTTCTTGCTCAAATTATAATTACTCCTGTGCCTTGTTCATTTGTTGCGATTCTGCGAACTCGACAGATAGTCCGTCGACCAACGCTTCCAAATTATCTGACTGAAATTTTGAACTCGTTGCCACTTGCTGAGCCTATTCTCTGGTATATCTTGTTGACTTGGTTCGGGCAGTGCGGTGAGAGGACGGTGAATCAAGAAATGCCCCGGAGTTGATGCATCTGGACCACAAGGGTCATTACTCAATAGACCTAGCGGTGGTGAATTCAAACATGCTTCAATCTGCGTCACGACTGTATGCAGTACGTCGTACTTCAGCATTCTGTTTCCGATTACTCTTTTCATGTATCCCTTCAACTATTTGACCACAGCTTCCCATAATCCACCAAAATTTGGTGATCTAGCTGGGATAAATTTAAAATCATTTGAATCTTGAGCGACCTCGGGTAATACATGATCTTGGAACCCTTGTTGACGAAATATTGTCGCAGAGAATCAGTTCTGGTCTTCCATGTCGAGCGATAAATCTCCGAAGAGCAGCAGGAAATGCCTCACTATTTACATCCATCACAATCTCAATGTGGACGGCCTTGCAGACTAAGCACACAAACTGAAAAGACTAACATTTTCCCGTTTCCTAAACCACTCAATCTCGCACACACAATGGGATCTTAACTGATTTCCTTTGGTGGGCCGTTGACCTTGGAAAATGATGGTGATATCCACAGAAGACGAGCAAGAACCTTAGTCTTGAACACTGCACCTAAATCATATGCGCATTTCAATTTATGAGGAATGTTGGTACGACAAGAGCCGAAAATTAATGCGCCTCGGAAATTATGCGAGTTCACAACAACAAACACAAATTTAAAACAACTATGTGCAATAAATTAATCATAAATTTCCGGAAAATTGATGTTATTCAATAAGGTATTCTAAAAGAACTTCCACATTTCAATTATTTCTCATATTTCAATATGGAGATTATAAAAATTCACAGTTTTGCCAAAAAGCCAATTTATCTTCGCAATGACTACTGTAAAACTATTTGATCATTTGGTGAATTCCCTCAAAGTCAATTCGCCGTGTAATGCATTTACTGGAGGCAAAATGGTTCTAAAATGCTTTTACTGACCATAAAAAGATGATATGAATGAAGAGTTCATAAATTCGTCAAAAAGCTTTTGATAGGAGTGAAAGGAATTTGAGAAAACAAGATTTTAAGATCGTTGTAAACAAGCTGGGTAGATTCTCATAAACCTGGCTGAAATATGAAACCTATTGGCATTATGGCTGACTGCCATAATAAAACCAAATTGATTTTTAGTGGCTTCCATAAAACTTTAATGGAACTTAGTAAAGCTGGATGGGGAAAGTGACTTGTGAATAGGCTCATACAATGTTGATGATGACATAACGCGAAGATATAGCGCTTAGAATCTTGTCAAGAGAAAATACGAGGAGTACTTTACCGACCTCAAGGCGCGAATAGCCTTTATAGAACTGGAACCATCTGTAAAAATGAAGTACTGATCCGGTGTTGATGAGGCGATAATAACGTTTTGTCAGATCATCAGTGATCTGGTTAACGTTCAGAGGTTTCGTTTTGGGCTGAAAATAGACAACCCATGGACCAGCTGAAATAGCTGGATAGGCTCGTTGTTCATTTTATCTGTTTGAAGCGGATCGTCAACATAAAACAGAACAGAAAAATATGAAGATAAAAACATGATGGTTTGCCGAAAGATTTGTTTAAGCACAACTCTGCTAAACATGTCACCCAGGTGCGTAACGTGCCAGTGCGATGTTACTCCCAGCACTGATCAGACCCCCGTCTACAAGCCTCAGGGCCGGCACACGCTCGAAACAAACCGCGAGCCAAGGAAACACTTCACGTTCGCTTCAAACAAAACTCCCACTTTATTACTGTTAGTGCATTCTTCTATTTTGTCTCCTTCCGTTCTGCTACGAACTCCCACTTTCTTAATTCCTACTCCTACTTCAGCTCTTGTCTCTTCACTCTTCTTCGGGGCCCCTTCACCTGCCTCCTGTCCATCAACTGTTCCTGCTGCTACTCCTTGGCCAGGGTTCTCGGCACTCCACTCGGCTTCGCTAGGGTTGGACTGCAGCTTCGGTGGACCCCCAACCTGTCCCGTGCTTCTTTCGAGTGTGTTTACGAACTCGAAATCTTGACAAACCAAAAGGTAAGTCGGTTTGCTTGGATCGGTGACGCACGCTGAATAACGCGGAGAATCACGTTAGCGAACGGCAGCTGAGCACCACCGGCGTTTGGTGGGGTCGAATTTGCCTAATCAGGCTCCTTCCGTAAATATTACAGTAAAACCGCGAGGTCCTGGATATCCAATTGGTCCAAAATGTCTTCCACTCAACCTTCTTTCAACTACCGAACCTTTTGCTTCGATTTTTAGCACTGTTCGTTGATACGACCGTAGTCTTTGAAGATCACAAGACTAATGACTGTGTCTTCTTATGGCTATTGACCTGGTACCAATGGCCGTTGACCCGCCGTTTGTGCCTCCGATTCTCCACGCAATGGCCCTTATTTCGCTCCCCTTATGGCGGTCCATTCATCGCTGGGACGGTGACATCTGGTGGTGGATTGCTTAGTTCTTCCATGGGTAGTTCTGCTACTGGCTGCTTCGTGGTGGGAATATTTCATCGTTCACGAACATGAAAACACTTGCTTGGTTTTTTTTTAAAAGAACACGAATAACGAAAACCACACGCGAATCATCTTATCAATATTGGACGCAACACTTATACTTGTTTCAGGTGTGAATACCCTGAAGTCTGTCCAAAACGCTTATGGCAGGTGATGTCGGAGGACTACGTTCGACAGTCGTGTTCAAGCCTCTGGCGTCGTGTTGAGAATGTCATTGATATAAATAGAGTGAAATGTTTTAAAGGGACATGATAATGACAACTGAACTAGAAAATGTTCAGTCGAGTTATTAGTACGAGACACTTAAGAAGTCTGCACATTGTAGACGAAATACGCGTATCTGTCGAAGATAAGCAAAGGTAGTTGGAATTAAATGGAGATTACTAATTTTTCTTCTAATTTATAGTTAGAAAATGTTGATATTATAACTTATTTAAAATGGGCTTTGAAAGAATTACTTCAAATTTACGCATTTTGTCTATGGTTTACATAGAATGTGACGTGGATTTGAGATAATGGAACAGACAGGAAACGGGTTATCGTACAACGATAACCCAATTGCATGTGTATGATAGCCAGAAGAAAACAGGTTGATGGATCTGAAGGTTTGTGGTTCGAAACTTGATTCATTATTTATTTGATTTATAACTTTGTAAACAAATACATTTTTTAAATTTCTCCAAATAACTCATTTTATTTTTCAGATGGAACCGCAGAAATTTTATCGCATCCCGTTCATGCTGTCTACACTAACTTCCACTGGTGAAATACGTAACTAAACTGTAATAGATTCCTTCACTCAACAGGCGGCGTTTGTAAAAGCTTTTTGTCAGAGAATTCAGAGAAATGATTGCTAGCACAAGCATTGAAAAAAAGTTTTTCTAAAATTTACGAATTTCATGTCAAATTACAGCAACTTCCTAAACGGATAGTCAAGGCTGCTATGATGTTTATAGTCATAAATATGTAAACATATGTGCCTACAGCAAAAACTTTTTTTTCTTCTGTCCGCCTTATATCATCAACCTATAGACCTATTTCATTTTGTATTTAACATTCCCGTCTTGCTTACAGTATCCATAAAGTATCACCTACCAGTAACATATGTTACGCATTTTTACTTCCTCCTTTTCATCGTACAGTCCGAAAATTCCTGCAAGCTTGCACAACATGACCAGTGCCGCTGGCCGGGATGTCCCTCGTGGCCGTGTCCGCAGCCTCTGTAGCCACCGGGCATAATGCTTCCACACGCACACGTACTAAATTTGGACCCGTTGCTCGAGCAGAACGAACAGCAATGATATACGCCATAGTGCGGTCGTAAGTTGTGAATTCTCAGCACATATGGACAACCCTAAACAAAAGAAGAGAGCGAAAAAAAAAAATACGAAAACAAACGTTTCTCTCATAAACAAGAAATTTTATAACATCCGACCCTTACCTCAATAAGCTTCCCATCAACGAAAGCCATCAGGCTCATGACACCTGCCCGCTCGGGCACAAATGACAACTTGTACGTCCCGTTGCGATTATCGGTCACATTGAGCGGAATTGTCCGAGCGTCGTCATCGCGATAGCGAAGGTCTGTTTGTATCATAATACCGCCGTGATTCATCGGTTTACCCTCGTAATCTTTGCTGACAAGCGTCAGCTCAACCTTCCGGTGCACCTTGAGACACGTTAGCTCAGTGGCACAATTCTCCAGCGAGCATTTTCTCGGATCGGCCTTCTGAGTCGTAATAATCCCGTACAATGGAATACGGTTCTGCACCCGGGCGCAGGGTGTCATATCTTCCGGCAGGAATTCCAGCGTGTCTGTCACCTTGAAGTCAAGCGCCCGGTTCGAATGGAGGCACTGCTCGAAGCGCTTCAGCAGGATGCTGACGAATACTAAATTTTCTATCTCATTGCCCTCGTTGATGATCTCCTCAGCAAAGTCAATCGCTGTGCGTGAGTTCTGCGAGCGTTGCTCTGATGGATGATGTCGATGAATTGCATTGCAGGGCGGATTTGGTAGAGCATGGAAAAGACAAAATGCAAACGATTACGGCGGGTTTTGCCAGCGGGGGTTGGAAGGTAATTTGTCTTGCCACCTGAGCGGAAGAAATCGGTAAAATATGTCGTTGTAATTTGGTTACATCGAGAGCTACTGAAATAAGATGTTCGAAAAGCAATCACGAAACTTAATGTGAAATAACATGATAGACAATGAGTTTGGGTCGTTTGCTTTAACGATAATGTTGGAAAGAACTGTCGTTTGTCCATTTGAATTTCACTCGAACTTTCAAAACAAAACTTATCCCATAGTCATCAATTTTCCGGCATATTATTTTTGATTACCAAACGTGTGCCGTTTTCCTCGCCCACCTTTAAAATGAAAGAAATTGTCGCACTTACCCAGATCCACCTTCTGTGCCATAATCATCTCCATCTTCGACTCCCGTACGTCGGCTATCTGCTTCAGCAGCGTTTTCCGGTGGTCCTCCAGTGCGGCGATATAATCGTCAATGTACCCTTCCACGTCCCGTTGGACCGATTCGCACTTGCTGTTGATCCTTATCAACATGTCATTGAGCCGTCCGATCGATTGCATGGCATAGTCCTCGAGCGGTTTCGTCTGCTCAATAGCATTCTTCACAAACTTGCAGTAGACCTTGCCCGCTTTCGACGCCGACGTGTATTTATGGTCCCGGTGGATGAACACCGTGCACTCGTTGCATATCACTTGGTGGCAAGTGGTGCAGAATAATTTTAATTGATGTTCCGGATGCATGGGACACTTAATCGAGCGTGCCTCAGGATCACTACGGCGGGATTTTTTCAACAACTCGCCGAGTGTGCGGACCGCGTGGGTGGACGTATTTCGCTGCCGCTGGTGGGCTTCCTTGCAAAAGCTGCACAATTTTAGCGAGCATGTCTGGCAGCACGACGTTGCCTGCTTGTACGCAAAAAGGGACGCTTGAAAATGTGTTTGCTTGAGTGTTTTTGCAGAGGGATTAGTTGGAATTCAAACAGGAAATTACTCTCGGATTTATCTAGGAACAGAATGTGGACAATTGCTCTACGTCAAACCTGCTTAAGCGATTTCGAATAACTAAAGCTATGAGGTGTTCTCGTGCAAATCAAAAGAAAATAACCTGAATTGTTCTAGCGATTTTAAAGCGATTTGATAAATCGCATACAATTCATGCAAATTTATGACATCTTGCTGCCCTATGCCTAAACACTTCAATTACTTTAAATTTGAGACATTTGAGAAGAAGTAAAGGGTGTCCACAGTTAAATTGCATCACTTTAAACTCGTCCTCAAAACCAAGTCTCTCAACCGATTGTCATGAAATATTCAGTGAACAAAATACAATGTACAATCTTGGTTTAGGTATTTTTATTTAACTGTATTTAGGTAAAGACCTAATCCAAAAACCCGAACTTTCTTCTAAATACCACGAATGAGATTTTTATACCACGCTTGAACCGACATTTTTTTCCTATTTCAACCATGACTTCGACATTTCCTGTTCTGTAGTGACAACTTTAGGATGCTTACGAAGTTCATGCTTCATTATAGCCCAATATTTTTCAAATGACCGCAACTCTGGAGAGTTTGGAGGATTAAGATCCTTCGGCACGAAATTGACAACACTCCAGAACATCCTTGGAGTAGAGGCAAGAGGCTAGATCCGGCCAAAAATTGTTGAAAAGTTTGAGAAATGGAATCAGTAGTTTTTTTCAGGCATTCATTCATGTGTACTTGAGCATTTTCAGTTGAAGTTGTCATGAATTTCTTGGGGAACTTTGACACTTGCTGTATCCTGAGAGACTCTGGAACATCGAACTTGTCTTTCGCAGTCACATACTAATTGCCGGGAATTTGTTTAAAGTTCGCTCTTACGTGTGTTTCATCGTCCATGATACAGCAGTGTAGTTTCGTCAATATTTGTCTGTAGCTTACGCGCACGTGTTTTAGCTGTCCTGTTCTGTTTTTCATTGCGGTTTGGAGCTTTCTAAACTTTGAATGAACGGAGCCCGGCTCGATGCTTGGTTTTTAGTCTACGAAAATTTTTGCAAACAACGACACATTTCACAATGAAACTCACGCAGTGTAAACAATACACGCTGAGGTCATTTCACCCAGACTTTCGTTGAAATCAACCCAAAGGGCGGAATGTTTCAGCCTAATGAAAGTGATGCAATTTAACTGTGGACACCCTTTAGAATGAAATTTTCATCTACATTTCTATGGAGAAAGAAAATTTTTCATTCACTGTCTACTATTCTATACTAAAACACTTAAACATGTTCTTAAACTAAAGAAGATTTTGGGAGCTACAAAGTTGTTGAAAATTGGTTTTTCAGTCAAACATCACATAAATTACACTAGTCGGCAAAATCGGAACTTTTTTCGCTCCCGTCGGCATTTCTGGTTGCAAAGATTTTGCATATAGATTTTGCTACGCTGAATCCAAATACGGGCTCAGAAATGCTGTAACACGTCCAGTTTTTGAGAAAAATGTTATTTAAACTCACAAAAACACGTACTTCCGTAGTAATAGGATCTACCTAAGCAACAACCAGAATATTGGCTCTGCCCTTTGCAAGTTGGACTTGGATTTTATGGAATGGACCTCCCTGAATCCATTCGTGAACACAGATTTTCCGTAATACGTAAGATTGATGAAATAAACCGGGTTTTCATTCACAAAATTACGAATTTTCATGAAAATCAAGATTCCCTATTTTGAAAACATGAATTTTCGCTCCGCCCTTTGAATGTTGGGTTTGGATTTTATGAAATAAACCTCCCTGAATCCATTCGTTATCACAGATTTTTTGTAACATGTAAGATTAATGAAATAAACCGGGATTTCATTCACAAAATTACGAATTTTCATAAAACTCAAGATTTTCTATTTTGAAAACATGAATTTTAGCTCCACCGTTTGAATGTTGGGCTTGGGTTTTATGAAATGGACCTCCCTGAATTCATTCGTGAACACGGATTTTTCGTACCACGTGAGGTTGATATAAAAACCGGGTTCACATTCACAAAATTAAGAGTTTTCATGAAAATCAAGACCCATCCATTAATTACGTCGCTCAAAAATACAGATTTTTAACCCCCTCCTTTCTTTATCACATTTTTTGTATGGGTTTTTGAAAAAATATGTATGCATCGCCACTTTTTAACCCCCCCCCCCTCCCCACCTCCCTCTCAAAGCATAACGTAATTTATGAACGATCCCTTTAGCTGTGCCTCTTTGAGTATATTGAGTATATTGATGTTGCTTCTTACAGCAGTTCGGGAACTGAAAACCTTCAAAGTTCATTCATTAATTCAAAAGTCAGCTGCACAGAGCCCTTCAGAAACGCCTCATTAAATACTCTATTCAGCAGTGCCGTATTTTTAAGTTAGGATAGGAGTGAGCAAGACAGAATTAAAATACGCAAACACTCACAAAACAAAAGAATAGACAGAGACAAAAGACTCTGTGTTAGTCACTATTGCTCGAGAGAATAAGGAAAAGATATGTTAAAAAAGAAAGCAAGAATCCTCAACCACGTAGCTTAATGCGGCATTTTATAGAGCTTTCTGACGTTTAATTTGCGCACACTACTGCAAGATTTGAATCGAAGCAGTGCAAGTGAGAAGTCAACGAAGTTGTGGGAAACCAAACCGTGCATTAATCCCCACATGTAAGACAAAGAAAGACGATTAAATGCCGAAAAGATCTATTGGCGTATTTGCGGCACAAAATTTGTGTCATTATTGCTGTCTTGCTTTGGCGTCAATTAATGCTCATGTTGACTCTCTTCAGCCTTGCACAATCATTTTTTATTCATTCAAAGCTAGCTATTTGAGTGTTACGGACGCGTTTTTTTATTTTTACAAAAATGTCGCGAATTTGTCTGAACTATCCGCAAAAACTTTGTTGCATTTGTGGAGACGTGATATTGAAGGAACAGAGAAAGGGGTTTACACCTTTGTTGGAGACAGCATATCAGCTGTATTTTGACAAGAAGCTTCCAAATCGTGAGTTTCCATGGGTTCCAACATACTCCTGTTGCTCATGCTACCGAACATTGCTTGGTTGGATGAAAGGTACGCACAAAGGCTTACCTTTTGCCAAGCCTATGGTGTGGACTAATCCAACCAATCACATGAGCGATTGTTACTTTTGTTTGACAAAAATTCATGGATTTTCCAAAGCTTTGAAGCATAAAATCGAATACCCATCAAGGCCAACATTGCACTCCGAAGCAATGCCAGTTCCAATATCTCCAAATATTGCTGGACGTGCTGATGAGTTGGATTCGGAACCAGGCGAATCTGAGAAAAGCTTTCAGGATGATCCAGATTTTTTTACCTTCGGAGTCTGAGGAACCGCATGTTATAACCCAAGAGGAGCTGAACGATTTGATTCGAGATTTGGAGCTACCCAAGACCAAAGCGCAGCTGCTAGTTTCAAGGCTAAAGCAGTGGAATGTTCTGGAAAAAGATGTAAAGGTGTCATCTTATAGGAAGAGACATTCAGATAACATTAAATATTTTTCGATGGACGGTGATCTTGTCTTTTGCAACAACATGGAAGGTTTAATGGAAGAGCCACAGTTAGAGTATCACACAACTGACTGGAGGCTTTTCATCGACGCTTCAAGCAAAAACTTGAAAGCAGTGTTACTGCACAATGGAAATAAGTATTCTTCAGTGCCAGTTGCATTTGCAGCTCACATGAAGGAAACTTATGAGAACATAAAAACAATTTTGGAAAAGACAAATATTCGGAACACCAGTGGAATCTCTGTTCAGACCTTAAGGTAGTAGCATTGCTCACTGGGCTTCAAGGAGGCTACACAAAGCATTTTTGTTTCCTCTGCGAATGAAACAGTCGTGCGAGGGATAAACATTACCACCAGCAGCATTGGTCAGCACGTACTGAGATGGTACCTGGGAAGAAAAATGTGTCAAATCTGCCTCTTGTCGACAGGGACAAAATTTTACTACCTCCGCTACATATTAAGCTTGAGTTGATCAAAAATTTTGTCAAAAAGCTGGATATTCAAGGAGAACCTTATTGGTTTTTGAGAAAAAAGTTTCCGAGATTGAGCGAAGCCAAGGTGAAGGAAGGAGTATTTGTTGGCCCTCAAATTAGGAAACTCCTTAAAGACACAATTTTCAGCAAACTCTTAACGCGACAGAGTTACGAGCATGGAATGCGTTCCAAAAGGTTTGTGGTCACTTCTTGGGAAATGAAAAGTCTCCGGATTATGTACACATCGTTCAAGAGCTGGTTGATTCGTATGCTGCACTGGGATGTAATATGTCACTTAAATTGCACTTTTTGCATTCTCATCTGGGCTTCTTCCCAGAGAATATGGGAGCCGTCTAAGATGAACATGGAGAACGATTTCATCAAGATATCGCACAGAGTGAAAAGAACTTTGCTGGCAAATGGAGCCCAGCGATGCTAGCGGACTACTGCTGGATGCTACAGAGGCAAACACCTTTGGAGAACTATAGAAGGAAAAAGAAAACAAAGTGAATTTAAGTTGAAAAATATAGAGAAAATTTCAACTAAATGACTGACTGACTGACTGACTGACTGACTGACTGACTGACTGACTGACTGATAGGAAATCTTGATTTTCATGAAAATTCGCAATTTTGTGAATAAAAACTCATTTTTTTCAACACGAATGGATTCAAAGAGGTTCATTTCATAAAATCCAAACCCAACATTCAAAAGGCGGAACGAAAATTCATGTTTTCAAAATAGGAAATCTTGATTTCCATGAAAATTCGTAATTTTGTGAATGAAAATCAATCAATCTTACGTATTACGGAAAATCTGTGTTCACGAATGGATTCAGGGAGGTCCATTCCATAAAATCCAAGTCCAACTTGCAAAGGGCAGAGCCAATATTCTGGTTGTTGATGAGGTAGATCATATTACTACGGAAATACGTGTTTTTGTGAATTTTAATCACATTTTTCTCAAAAACTGGACGTGTTACAGCATTTCTGAGCCCATATTTGGATTCAGCGTGACTAAATCTAGAAATACTTGAAGGGAGTGAAACACTGCCGACTAGTGTTATCATTACTGTCCTGATTCATATTTCAGACACTTATGGCTTAAGACTGCTCCACAGAATATTGTTTTAAAACAAACCATAATTACCTCACGATCATCCATTTTTTTTTTCAATAGAGAACTTATGTATCATCAAATGAAATAAATTGTTTTGACATTTCATGAAAATATTTAAAGATTTTTAACACTGTTATTATTTTAACAGGGCAGCCAAGATTCAAACTTCAGACACTTTTTTTGACCAAATTCGAATTTCAGAAAGAAACGATTCGAATTTCGGGCACTAAATTTTGTTTATGGTTTGCTTAGACATACATACCTCCGGACTAAAATCAAAATAGCTCTTTTATGCAGCATCATCTCGATGCATTGTCTAAAGTCAATCGAAGCTGGAGTGACACGAGTGCAATAATTTAATTCGGAGTTTTTAATCAGCCTCGGCTGGTTTGAAAAAAAAAACATATTTCATCATATTTCTCATATATAAATCATATTTCTATTGCTGGTCATATGCTTCACGATACTATTGCCTATCAAGGGTAACGACAACGCAACCTGATCAGTAATGGCTCTGGTCGTCTTCTTGATCTAGTAGTGTCCAATTATACGAGCATGACAAAAGGAAGAGAAACTTAAGTACCGGAGCAGGACGTTCCCAGTGATCGATTTCATCCTGCTCTGACTTTCACCGCACTTCGCCTGCCTGTAGTATCGTTTAAGGAATGATGATGACTTCACTGGTCGTGACTTTCGGCGTGGAAATTATGTTAGACTGAACCAGTCTGAGGTGTTGTTGAGTCCTGACGCCAATAGCGCCACTAATGCTTTTACCCGAATTCTGCATTCCAGTATCACGCAAGCTGGACCACGCAAAAGACCCCCTAGGAAACCTGCTTGGTCCAATGGCCAAATTTGCGCTTTGCGCAGGAATCGCTCCAGATTGTTGAGATGTCCAGTTACAAAACGCCAATTTGAAGAAGCGAGTCGCCTCGATAGGGGATACAATCGATTTTTGTACAAAAGTTACGTAAGAATGAGGCAAGATGATCTTCTGCTGAATCCAAAACATTTCTGGAGCTTCGTTAATTCAAAACGTAAAGAAAATGGTCTGCAAACTTTCATGCACCTAGGTGGAACCTTCATGCTTGACTGCCGAGCAGAAGTTTGAACTGTTTTCTCAAACAATTGCTAGCATTTTTGAAGATCGTGTTCCAACGATAGATAAAATAAGACTGGCTCTGAAATGTGTACCAACAGATGAGATAAGCTTTGACCCCTGCCCTTCGATTCAGAAAGAGGTATGGGCGCGTTCTGCCAAGTTGGACGCGGCAGATTTCATGTGTGAATAAGCTGCCCCATGAACATTCAAAAGTGCCTGAACCAAATGGACAGCTTGTAATGATCACTTGAAGCTTCGATGGGGGATCATTATGTCTTTTATAACCAATTATGGAATTGAGTAAACGAGTGGAAACTTAACGGGAATGATCTCTCATATGCATCCGTCGAACCATTCTGAACGGCGTTTGTGAGAATATCATCAGGAAAATCTCACACGCATAGCGTGTTACCAATCACAAATGCTGTTTTTCCCTATCCTATGACTGTGAACAAAACCATATGACATCCTGAAGTCAACTCATCAAAAGCAGAAACACCGAGACGACACAGAGCAATGAGTAAAGACCGGTATAAACCCTAACCAATTTTAATGTCAGCCAAATTTCCCAACACAAGGTAAGCAATCAAATGACCACAACAAAATATACTGAATATCCACGACTTAATATATAACGGAGAAACGGAGAGACCATCAGGGCACCCAAATGACGCGATTTAGATAGGGCGCAGGGGACTGCCTCCTCCCTAATGTTAACATTTCGCGGAACGAGGGCCCATCTATTGGTTTATTCTGTCAATCGAGGGCTCGATTCTAGTGCTGTGGGTGTGAACCTACTTGGAAGGAGATTTTCTTCCATATGGTCACGGGTTTCGCGTAAGTGTATTTGCTTACGGACCAATCCCAAACGTGTTTGGCCCTTCATACAGGAGCATGATGATCATAAACAACAATAGAATCCTGATCAAATCGTTTTCAGGTAGTATTTCATCATAATCATTATCAACAGATGTGATAAACGTTGATGTGTTTAACGTTTATGAGGTGATGGTTGAATCAGCAGTGCAAAAGCTGATGCAGTCAGATGGTATTCCTTCGTTCGCCTTTAAAATATGTGTTGGAAAGCTGACCGCTCCACTTCAGCTATTTTCATCGAATCTCTCTAACTTCAAAAATTTCCCTCTGCATGGAAGTCACCGTAAATGCTTCCTGTACATAAGAAAGGAAATAAAACCGACATCTCTAATTACCGAGTTATAAAGTCGCTGGCAGCTGGCTCCAAGTGTTTTGAACCAATTGTCAACGATTTTTTGATAAGCACGTGTCGAAACTACATTAGCTCTTGCCAACACATTTTACCCCAAAGATCGGTGAATGGCAGAGATCGAAATTCACACTCAGCTGGGTGAAAACCCTGCTCTCTCTCAAGCAGGTTGTCGATGAGTAGCGAACCGTTCAAATTTTTAACTCTCCTTTTTCGCCGATAATTCATTATCCTCTCTCTTGCATACGCAAAAATACCTCTCACCAGAATTCAACGAAAATATTTTCTCATGTCACATTTTTCACTGAAAACTTGCTACCTAGATCGTATACGAGGAGCAAAAACCTAAAATAAGACCAAGCCGGGGCACACTGGTACCGCCATGGACCATCATTATAGAATTATAATGTCAGAATAAAACAAGCATCAAGCCTGGTGCATTTTCAGGTGTCAAAAAGTAAGTGAAAAATAATTATCGGCATCTACGATTCACTGAAAAAGAAAGGATTTATCATGCTCTCCGAAAATTCTAAAACGCCGTTGCTTTTCTCGCGAAAACTGCTGTGAGCGTATAACAGTCTCTCGCTTCTCACATTCTCATCTGTTTCTCTAAGCGGGTGAAAAAGTACGTTTTCTCTTCTCAAGTAGGCGAAAATTTCGATGACTAGTGAATAGTAATCTTTGCGCATTTGCGACGACTGCCATTGCTGCAATGGATGCTGGAGCGCAACATGACACAGTTTACACTGACATAAGAATTTAAAATGTGCAGTGCAGTTTACAGCCGCAGGAAGCAAAAAAAAATCACATGTTCATCGACACCGAGAGTAGAGATATGTCTGAAGCGCATATAATACGGAAAATGAAAAAAAAATAAGTGGCTCTTTTAGTTTACACGAATGGTTTTGTAATTTTGAATACCTATTCCGAGAAACCAATAACATTTTCCGAAGGATTATAACCGATATTTAAAATACATTGAACCTTCTTTGAGTGTTAACGTTTTGTGACGAACGAAGTGTTTCAGGTCATATTGATCCGTATTTCAAATTCATACTATGGAAAATTTATTCAACCAAATTGAAAGTCTTCACAATCAAAATACTTATTAATTTCCCAATTTTCAGTTTCTGGTGAGTACAGTCCTTTTGAACCCGATTAGCCACAAGTAATCTGTGTCGGAAGAGGGCATGTTTAGCCACGATCCGTAATGCGGCGACCGATACAAATTTTCATCGGAACATACTTTCAAACGGCTCAAACTTCATGATTTTTCATTAATAGTCTTCTTCTACCCTAGATATGGCCCAATAAATATATTTACCATTCCGGGACAATCCGGATGCCTGGTGGAACCTTTCCGGAGGGGACCAATAAAACGGATCAAACTTAATGATTTTTCAAAAGTAGTCTACTTCTGCCTTGAAATTACCCAATGACTATATTGGCCATTCCGGGGCAATCCGGATGCACCGGGGGAACCGTTTAATAAGAAGGGACAAATACAAATTTACGGCGAATCACGCTTTCGACGGCTAAAACTTCATGATATTTTATAAATAATGTTAACACCGCTGGGCATCAAGACGGTGTAATCACCGACGGTGTATCAAACTGAGCCTACCGCCCGACCGTTGCGTGACAGATGAGAGGGACAAAAGAAAGAAAAAGCAGTGAGCAAAAACAAAACAGATAGGAGGAAAAAATAAAGTGCGTTTTCACCGAATACAAAATGTGGTTAATTTCGTGAAGCATAAAATACTTGTAGGTATAGTTTAAACGAAATTAGGGGAACGTTTGGTATGAGCCAAAGTGGTTTATATGTGTTTTTTGTTTACATACAGCGCCCTTTGTACATCTTGCCTAAAGTGATAGCAGTGGATCTCAGTTTTATAGCTATAATCGAATTAAATCGTAAGTAGCCTAAAATTTAATTAAGTTTAGTGAGTAATCAGTGCAATTTAAATAGAAAAGCTGGAAAGTGTACGAAGAGCGCGATAGGGAGAAGCTTCTGAAGCAAAGTTTGGAAACGAACGACCGTGGTGTGCATGGAGGGAAATTGTAAACTGCAAAACTAATTATTGTAAGTTTGATACGAATGTTTAGGCTAGATTTTCAACTAAATATAGCTTGCTTCATTTAAAATTGGAACAAACTTTTGCTCATATTGTGGCGCTCCTGGTGAACGGATTTGGAAGTTCTTGGCACCCACGTGTCGGGAAGCTTCACGTATGTATTTTTGACATTCCGCAAATCGACTGTACTTTGTAAACAATCAACATGGAAGCCGAAAGAAGGGAAAAAATTGTGCACAGTTATTTGGAAAATCCATTGTGGTCTGCATCTAGGCTAGCTAAACAGCTGAAATTGCCCAGAAATACCGTATGGCGCGTTATCAAACGGTATAAGAAAACATTGACGACGATTCGAAAGCCTCAAGCCAATCGTCGGAGTAGAACTGTCCACCGGAAACTGCGTGGTAAGACGAAGACGATTAAGAGGAATCCCAATCTGTCGGACCGTGATTTGGCCAGAAAATTCGGTGCTGCCCATAGTACCGTGAAGAGAACTCGACTCCGGGAAGGAATCAAGTCGTATCGAGCTAACAAACAGCCAAATCGGACCATAAAACAGAATAGTGTGGCCAAAATCCGCGCTCGGAAGCTATACGACCAGGTGCTGACCAAGTTCGACGGGTGTCTTCTGATGGACGATGAAACCTATGTCAAGGCTGACTTCGGGCAAATCCCAGGTCAAAAATTTTACTTGGCAACGGCTCGGGGGGATGTTCCAGCCAAATTTAAATTTGTTTTTGCCGACAAATTTGCACGAAAATTCATGATTTGGCAGGGCATTTGTAGCTGTGGCAAAAAAAACGAAAGTTTTCGTTACAAATAAGACAATGACGTCGGAACTATATTAAAAAGAGTGTCTCCAAAAACGAATTTTGCCGTTCATTTGATTCCACGACCATCCCGTAATGTTTTGGCCAGATTTGGCAAGCTCTCATTACAGCAAAGTCGTTTAAGAATGGTATGCAGAGAAAGGGATCCAGGTTGTTCCAAAAAGCTTAACCCACCCAACTGCCCCCAGTTCCGCCCTATTGAGAAATACTGGGCAATCATGAAGAGGAGACTCAAGGCAAAGGGAAAAGTTGTCAAATACATCAATCAAATGAAGACCTGTTGGAATAAGATAGCTAAAACGATGGACGAAGAAGGTGTGCGCCGCCCAATAAGCCGTGTTACAGGAAATATTCGAGAATTCCTTCGAAACCGCGACAAATAATTTTATCCGTATTTTTTCTTTAAAGTATGAAGAAAACGCTACATTTGTGTAAAAAAAGATCTTGAATTTAATAATAAATAACTGAAATACAGGCAATTTGTTTTGTTCCAATTCTATCTGAAGCAAGCTTTAATAACTTAATATTACAATTTGAGCTGCACAAAATTAAACAGTTGCTGCTACAAAACTTGTTTGCGTTACATCCGAACAAGTAGTCTACTTCTAGCCTAGAAATGGCCCAATAAATATATTGATCATTTTTGGACGATCCGGATGCCCCGGAAAAAACCATTAAGAATGGATTTTCACCGAAACTTCATGATTTTTCATGAGTTCTAGCCTAGAAATGGATCATTGCCCATATTGGAAGTGCTGAGACAACCCGGATACCCAGGAAGAACCATTCAGGAGGGGACAAAAACGGATTTTTGCCTAAACATGCCAGTCGATGGCTCAAACTTCATTATTTTTCATGAAAAGTCTACTTCTAGCATTGGAATGAACCAATAACAGTTGCCTTTATTAACATGCAAAATAGGAATGGGTGATCTTGGATTGATCTTAACGAGATCGATCCATTTGATGTCGATTTTCATATTTGGAAATGATCCTATGACCCTAAGAAAAATTGGAAAGATCATTTTTTGTTTTGATCATTCCGATCTTCGGAAAATTAACCAGTTTATTGTATGCTAAACTGATGAACCTGATACAAAAAGTAGAAAATGGGAAGAAAAATGGTAAATTTTCCAAAACATATCGCATTAAAACATATGGTGTAAAGTTAAGCTGCTGTCTGCTTTTCTTTGCACCGTTGTATTGGCTATATTTGTAGAGTGAAGGCAAAAATGTAAATATGCTGTGAAACTGGAAGCCTTGGCTACAATTTCATGTTTCATGTCGTTACCATAGGGTGCGGGGACAACTCTGCAGTGAGTTAATTTCAGTCGCCAATAGCTATTGCTCAGTCGTACTAAAACCGGATAAGGGCTCAATCAGATGATGAAAAATCAACAGTATAACAATCAGTGATAAAATTACCAAAATCTGTCAAATTCGGTAAACGGTAATAAAATTCGTGAGTTTCCAAAATCGTTAAAAATAAACTGATCTAATTGACAAATCTTTCTTAGTTTATAGTTTTTAGTGTGATCGGGCGAGGGGTGCCGTCCACCCAGATTGTTATAAAGACAGTTTAAGAAGTGAATGCTCATTCACTGTGCTGGCTCCATGAATTTATTTACCTGAATTTGTTTAATTTTTTTTACCAATTTAGCGAATAATGAAAACATGACATGTTGGATATTGACAAGGTAGTAAATGTGAAATTGAAATGGTTTCCTTTGACATTAACTCTTAGGTTGAATGAGTGACCATAGCTGCTTCATGCTTGGTTAAAATTTAGCATCGGTATGTTTCGGCAAAAACCCGTATTTGTCTCCTCCTGAAGGGTTCCCTCGGAGTATCCGGGTTGTCCCGGAATGGCCAGTATGATCATTCGTCCATTTTATGACTAGCGGTAGATTGTTTACAAAAGTTCATGAAACCATCGATAGGCATAAAAGGTTACCCCGGCCCATCTGGATTGTTCCAAATGGCGAATATGGTCATTGATCCATTTCAAGGCTGAACGTATATTACTCATGAACAATCATGAAGTTTGAGCCGTCGAAAAGCATGTTTTGGCGAAAATTTATATTTTTCTCCTCCTAAATGGTTCATTCAGGGCATTCGGGTTGTCCCAGAATGGCAAATATGGTAATTGGTCCATTTCAAGGCTAGAAAGATACTATTCTACAAAAAGCATGAAGTTTGAGCCGTCGAAAGCATGATTCGGCAAAAATCTGTATGTGTCCCCTCCTAAATTGTTCCCCCGGTGCATCCGGATTGTCCAAGAATGTCTAATATAGTCGTTGGGCCATTTCAAGGCTAGAAGTAGACTATTTATAAAAAATCATAAAGTTTGAGCCATCTAAAGGCATGCTTCGGTGAATCCGATGCATTTTTCCCCTCCTAAATGGTTCCCCCTGGGAATCCGGATTGTCAGGCAATAGCCAATATATTTATTGGAACATTTATAGGCTAGAAGTCTTATGGAAAGACTACTTATAAAAAATCACAAAGTTTAAGCCGTCGAAAAGCATTTTTGTCCCGGCTTTTTTTGACGCTCATTAAACGAGCTTCTGTCTGCTTCTCAACTTAGCGCACTTGCACAGTAATTAATTGAGAGCTTGCACCAACACCAATCCATGAATTTGTACATGTGTGGCAAGCACAATTATACTCTTTGCCCAGGGAAGTCGAGAAATTTTCCAACCAGAAAAATTCCTAGACCGTTCGGGAATCAAACCCACCACCTCCGACTTAGTAACGGATTGTGGCAAAACATGCCCTCTTCCGGCATAGATCCGGAAAAAGGGGCAGTGCTCACCAGAAGCTAAAAATTGGGATTATTAATTTTCGTCATACATATATAGTTTCCACAATGTGGCCAAAATTTCATTACGGCATATGCCACCAAAGTCAATTTTACAAAGTTGAATAAGGAGAGTTGAATCCTACACTGAAAATTTATTTTCGTAAAGTCGCTAGCACGCGTTTCGTAAACATGGATTTTGTACATAGAACAAATGTCTCGTCTATTGTATGAAACATTCAAAATGCTTTTATCTGGTGAAATGCTATCATTACATCATTTTGTAAAATGCACGAAATGAACTTCGTGATGATCAGCCAATCGCTCTTTCTTTTTATACTGTACCAATGCATGATGGTGGGCGGAATTTTTTTCTTTTTAATTATTTATTTTCCGTCGGCGTATTTCCTTACATGGTGACCATCACCGACGCCAAGGAGACGACTCCACCACCTGGACCTTACTTAACGACTCATGACTATGAACCGGGACCAACGCCTTCCGAAGGAAGACGTGACCAAGATTTTTTCGTCTCAGAAAAACCATCGACAGTGACTGGGATCGAACCCAGACCCACTGAGGTGCCAAGTAGCAGTCGCGCTTACCGCAGCACCACCGACGCCGGCAGGGAATAATTTATCTAACCCAAAATAAAAATTAAAGCGCTGTCGAGAACTATAACTTCATGCTCATTAATCAAGCTTTTTTTCACGAGTCAGCGTGGCCTAGTGAGATCAACCACGGACTCAGAATCAGCTCTTTCAAAATATTCAGGTTCGAGCCCCATGTCAGAAACATTACAAAAAACGCTGGACAACTCCACGTGGTTGCGCTTTTTTTGTCAATTGCATTTTGAGTCGATAAAGTAGATCGGTTAGTCCTTCATGCAACCACCAGAGAGACGTTTCTTTTTAATTTGTGACCAAATATTCGTAGCACTTTGAATTGTTTTCCGTCAATGCACCAATGTTCTTTCTGTGTCAACAAAAGCTTCGTACTTTTGACAGTTGCGCGTGTGCCATTAATTACGAATGTATCTTCATAAAAACAACAAATCAGTTTCGTTGCTGAAAACAACGAATGGATTTGTGAGCATTACCTCCTATTTTGTAATATAAACTAAAATTAACTTTCAGTGTAAAGGTAATCGTTCTCATGTCAAAAAAGAAGTCAAAGCAACGTTTTAATGTAAATCCGTTGAATTTAAGTTCAGGTCATGTAAAGTATTCTATAGGTTTTGATTGATACGCAAACTATGTCAATCACACAACGAATTATCAGACGTCCAATGCAGTAGAAAACCCTTTCTAGATTACTATTTGAAACATCCCTTTATTTAATGCGTAACCTATTTTTAGTACAAAGAAATATTATTCCATGCAAAGCAAATATCATCAATAGTACGAAGCTCTGCTTTTCTACGTGAAAAACTGACACACTGGAGCATGAAATCAAGAAAGTATTGGCATTTAGAAGTTTTGAATAATGCTTCTTAACTTGCAGTATATATTTTACATGACTTTAATGACCAATGGAGTTAGGGTTTGTGTTCGACCTGGAACCGATACAGTATGGCGCCTCAACATTTAAACAATTTTAAGGGTATTCAATTTACGTATTCTAAAAGTAAAATCAACTTTTGAACCACTACAACTACTTGAAAAATTAAATAATTGTTATATTCTATAACAACGAATTCATCACCAATCAAACAGACCTACCGCTTCCTCATGGGTGCACAGCTCGCAGAAAATATTCGGCGGGGGATTTCCACAAGCCGAAACGATGTCTTCAATTTTCCGCGCCATCACAAAATGCGGTGGCAAACGATTTACTCCACCCAGTGGAAGTTCCGTAGCCCCGCCGCAGCTGGGACATAGCAAATCTTTGTCCTTATCGGAGTATACCATTTTTGCACTGAGCTTCGCCTTTCCTCTCGCCTGAAATAGATAATCTTGATGAACAAATTGTAGCCGAGATAAAGGAAGTACCACAATAAGCACGATATTATCAATGTGGCTTGGAAAATTGAAAATCCGAAGTCCAATCAAGCGAATCCAATTAACTCCAAATTATGATCAGAAAGTCCAATGAATGCCCTACTTGCCTTTTCTCTCGACGGTGATTTCAAACAGTTTTTCTCCTTGAAGTTCTGGAAAGACGCTCTAATCTGATCAAAACGTGATTCTCCGCTGAAAGCTTCATGATTAGCAGCACAATTGATGGCACGTGAGGGCTCATGTGCTGCACCAACCTCAGCTGGGTGCTTTTCATTTTCTCCGCGTTCATCGATGGCTGACAAAATGGCAAAAAGAGGAAAATCAAAGCTCAATCGTACATTCGTACTCGTATGGTTGTGCTCACAGAACAACTCGGGTACTGTTGCATTCAGTTGAAGCAAGCAGGAAGGAAGGAATCAAGGAAAAAACAAGCAAACTCTACTGGTTCTGCAAACTCCAATTTACCGAACCGGTCATCGATAGCTGTTATATAGCGAATCCAATCCAGCAACAACTACAACAAGCAAAAAAAACAGGAAGTTCATAGCAAAACAAAAACTTCAATAAATCAACAGCGAAATTGCATCGTAACGGCGTAATGTGGGAAGCATTTGTGGTAAGTGAAAAGAATCGGAAAGGTGCACAACACCGCCCTCTTTTTTAGGTTCCTGATCCATCGTAGCAACCGCGTTGGTGTTGTATGTGCCCACACAGCATTCGCCACCACCTAGCATCGATACGTCGTAGACCATGGGGAAGCCAATAAAATTCAAAGCCAACTAGTGCTGGGGCTCCCGGAAAGCACGTGTCTCACATGCGGATTCATAAATCTGTGAACATCGAACGTGCACAGACAGCAGAGCTGCTCGAACCTTTCCACAAACCCCATTACCCGTGATATGGCGCGCGGCTCTGCTGTGAAGCTGGAATTCCAAGAGCTGCATTACGTAACCTGGTGGGCGAACCGTTCGGGAAGGGGAAACAGTGAATAACTTGTGCTCCTTCCTAGTTGTTCCAAGTGTAGGCACAATGTAAGGTACGGATGTCATGTGCAACTTGTGCTTTCAACTGTAACGACATGCAAAGGCTCTGTTTGCATGTGGCGTGATGCAATCGTAAGGGCTCGTCTTTTTCGGGTTTGAGGGAGATTGTGATAATTGAAAATGTCTTCGTTGCTTGAATCAGAATCTGCACGAGATCGGTTACTGTATATTTCAAAAGATGAGATGCATTTTCAATGTAGCAATGACATACCTAATCGCAACCACAGGTACACTGAACATATTATTTTCGTTAATTCTCTAACGCTCGTCTTGCTAACATAGTTTATGTCAATATTACACATAAAGTTACTCATACATTGTATGATATATTCATATTGCCAGTCATCTTGCAAAATGCCATTGTTACACTTAGTTCATACAATATACGAAACGAATTTCGTGCCTACTTTGCAATCACTGTTCTTCTTATATAATGAAAGAAAATAGGTGGCATTTTTTGATTGGAACAAGCGATTATCCGTCATCGGGGTTTTGGGGGCCACCGTGGTGCTGTCGCTTTTTTCTTTTTAAATCAAAGCTTAACATTCATGATTTTTTCAATAGTATGTGGACCAAAATAAACAATGTACTCTAGTTTAATCGATGCGTAGAAATATTTACAATCGATCCAGGTAAACATTTTTAAAATCTTTGAAGAAACGACTGAGATATTATCGCTCAAACTCTGACTACTTTTTGTAACGATCGTAATTCGTTTTTTTTTAATTGTTCCCCAGTATTAAAAACAAAGTCGTACTCCTAAGTCAACAGATCTGCCAAACATTGACGACTACCAGAAAACATATACAATTTTTCAACAGAAATTGTCGTAGTTCTTTGTGTTGTTCTCGTACAACACACGAATTTTCATTTCAAACATACAAATGCTTCATTCTTTTGACAGCGCATTCGGCATTGAACCTGAAGCCAGCTTCTTAAATATTACAAACAAATTTTGTTACAGAAAACAACGAGCTGATTGGCGTGGCAATCGATCGATTTCGTACTAAATTATCTGTTCAGTGTACTGAACAATTGAATTACTACTGAGACTTTATACTTTACCACAAGCCTACACAGAAGTCTCATCCAAGAAAACGGTCAATGGCTGCACTTCGCCAGCCTCGCAGTCTGCGAAAATTTCACTGGTAGTTTTTCACTTCAATGACCCACCTTGCCCTTTACAAAACTGTTTTTCTTATGTTTGACCGCATCTACTTGGTCGAGTATTGGTCTTCCTCGAGTATTCAGGTAGCTTTCAGTCTGATTCTGGTTCGCTACCGAATTGATGCATCTCTACCCTACATATCACACTCATTAACACATAAGCCGGGACTAATGGCATTGCTTCCAGAGCTTAAAAATATCATATTCAATTCTCAAATTGCATCCTCACTGAGTCAAAATATTAGTTATCACGCACTGTTCTAGCGAACATGAAGTTAACACAAATTTGCCTTCATGAATCTCTTGTCCAGGATGAGTCAACTTGTTTTGTGTTGCTTTACTTTGATCATTCATTCGTTCCAGAAACAGTTTCCAGTAAGCGTAAGCAACTCATTCAATTTCAACGTTCTACCGTGAAGTCATTCATTTGGAGAATCAATGAAGTAGAAAAAGCCAAAACTTCTCGAATCGATCCTGCAAATGCCTTTTCTCGAACAAATGCCCCACAAACCCATGTAGCGATTTCAGCCATTGCTCCGCCTTTTGGCTTCCTTTGCCTTCAGACATGTTCGGGAATATTTGAAATCATGTGGCAGAAAAAATCACTCACGAACGCCGAAATGAATGACTGGTTGCCAGAACATTCAGTCAAGCAACCAAAACCTCTTGAGGCTTGAATAGCCGTGTGCTTTGCTGTGGTGTGAATGAGTTGTGTGGAATACAAGGACAACGGAATGAATAAGCACAGCAAAATAAGTAAACACGAATATATTAAGTGACTGATAGAACGAAATGAAGAGAGCGAAAATTGTACACACTGAATATTTTTTTTACTCATCCTTTACGACGAGTGTCAATTTTTTCGAGCTCTGATTGCTTCCCTATCGAAGGAAGCCGTGACACGTGGATGAACTCTGAAAAATACCGCCGACCTAGACTGAAAACCCAATCAACTGAAGTGCCAAAAATCACTCGTACTTACTACTACACCAATAAGCGCCGATATTCCATATGAGTATTGAACATATAAGAACGTATGAAAACGGTAAGGCAAAAACAAAAACGCAGGAAGATCTAATCTGCACACGGAAAAAATACGTGCACAGATCCGTGAACTGCAGTCATGAATTCGAGAGCAAGCAAAAGACACCGTGAACTAAATCACATAATCATGAACTAGATAACATTTAAAGGGAAAACTCCTGAAACTCGGTCCGTTTTCATTCCGAAGAGACGCATTTTTTGTCGGTGTGATGCTGCAGAGGCGGGATCTCAGCTAAACTCATTGCTGCTAGCTGTTTATTAAAGAGAACATCATCAAATGATGTCCATCAAATGCGGATACGAGTAACAGATCATTGTGCTCTTTGGGCTTCCTGCTTCGATAATACGTCGTAAACGTCACTAAATTTAGAGCTAAATTGCTCGTTAAAATGCCATCTGCACAGTTCATCACGGGCAAAAAATTCTGCAGAGGTTCGCTTAGAAGCTATGTTTAAGAGCAACTAGAAAATGAGAAGAGATGAGTAGTTTCCATTTAATTCCACTCTCTATCTTGGTGTTTTAAAGCTTGTTGCTTTTCGCAATTGAAAGCTTAGTATTTTGCTCTCAACTAAGAACGTTACCCAGCTGCGGGTTCCACAGATATTAATTAGGAGCCTTATATGCCAGGTACCATTTTCGCATTTGAATGCGCATTTACCAACTGAGCTAAGGGCAGACTTCTTCAGTGTCGTGTACTAATACTGAAGAAGTCTGCAAGTTGCTCAGAGCGAAATCAGCGTAGCTGTCAAAAGAAACAACTGAGAGGTGGTTGGAATTAAACGTAAATAACTAATCGTTCTTCTCGTTTCTAGTAAAGCAAAGTATTCCAATGAAAAGCTCACATCACCAGGATCAGCTAGAAAAGCTGGAAGCAATAATTTTTACACCATCACTATGACAAATATCTGGATAGTTTTTGGAAAGCTGCCATTGGAGATAGGAGATCAAGCTGAAGACGCAATCCACATGAAAAGACTTTTTTTACTACTTCTACTTTCACTAAAGGGTGTGTTCGATTAAAAATTTTTGTGGACTTAAGCAGTGTCGCTGCATTTCCTTTCATCGTGACATTAAAAAAAATTTGCACACCCCTCATTTTGAGAGATGTTGTGGTGTAGCATCATGCACCTTCATTTTGAGAATCAAACTACTCTCCGCCAAGTTGGCGAAATTGTAGAATGTGGCTGAATCAACTGTTACCAACGTATAAGAGGCGTTCGGTGAACGTTTATCGACAGCCAGGAAAGCTGGATCGGGGGAGAAATCGAAAGCCGGAGGCCCAGTGACGACAAAAACCAACAACTCAACCTCCCAAAATACCGCAAAGAAGCTGAGAGTGGCACCGTCAACCGCGGATAGAGCAAAAAACGAGCAGGATGTCGACTTACGAGAAAGTAAGAAGTGACTCCAAATCGCGACGATAAACCATTACGTCGGCTAAAGCACGATCGAGAGTTGTACACGACAATGCTGACGAAATTTGATTGCATTGTACAGGACGATAAAACTTACACGTCAAGGTAGAACTTTAAACAGCTTCTGGACGAGGAATTTTAAAAAAGCAACCGCACGCGGAGAGGTGGCAGATATTTTCAAACCGTTAAACCGTCAAAGTTCGTGAAGAAATATCTGGTTTGGCGAGCTATCTGTACCTGTGGCTTGACGAGCAACATTTTACATTGCGACCGGAACCGTCAACCAGGAAATTTACCTGAGCAAGTGCCTACAAAATCGTCTACTGCCTTTGCTAAACACAATTGTTCTGATCTATTTTGAGCCAGTTTGGCATCTTGCCATTAGAAAAAAAGGCCATGGAAAAAAGCTGCCAACAACGTTTAAGTGGTGCCAAGGATCAAGAACCCTCCCAACAGAGCTTCGCCCAATCAAACAATATTGGGCCATCGTCAAACGGAACCTTAAGAAGACTCAAAAAGCTGTTGTAAGCGAGAAACAGTTCAAGGCAAATTGGCGTTCTGCAGTGAATAAAGTGTTCTGGAGACTGTACAAAATCTTATGGCAGGGTTAA
>JASCZW010002816.1:0-29788 GCA_034211315.2 Aedes japonicus | reverse complement strand
CTTGCAGGTCTTTTTGTGTTATACTCAGAGCATCTGAATAATGGTCTACAAACTCCTGCCCGTTTGCCTTATTTTAACGCGATAACGAGTCAGCTGACTCAGAAAACGGCATGTTATTAAACTTTCACAAAAAAAACACTACTTAAAACTTTTTTGAGCGTATTAGTAGAAAGGGAATTTAGAATAAACATTTTTATCACTTTTTTAAAATAAAAAATAAAACTGTGAACCATTTTTTATTTAAATTATCACTAGTAAACGCGAGCGAATTCCTTTCAATTCCACTAGAGAAAGCTTATCTTTTGACAGATAGGCCTATTTCGTCTGCGACTAGATGAATGGAATCGAAATTCTTGATGTACTGAATGAACAGTAGAGATTTTTTTTCCTTTTTTCATTTTGTTCATTTGTTCGTATTGTACGGAATTCTTTAAATCAATTGCTACTTAAAATTAAAATGCAATCACTTTTTAACTTAGCAATTTTACTTCTTTTATTACTCTTAATGAATTTATCTTCAGTCATAATATTACTGAATAAAATAAAACAGGATTTTCAAAATTCAGAGATTTTCTTTTCAATTTCTGCAATGTGAATATTTTTCAATCATTCGATGGAATTCGTTTAATTAAGTTTCTTATTAAATAACGCTTTGAAAGTTCGAATCGTCGACCAAGGTTGTTTTGAGTAGAATTCTATGACAAATACAATGAAAATTTATAAGTTATTCCGAGCTAAATTTCTAAGAGAGTAAAAAAATTAAGAAGATTTAGGAGGATAATTTCATTAAAAACCTACTGAGAACTTCACGAAAATTCGAAAGAAACATCTATGAGTAATTTGAAGTTGAACTTAAGAATTTGATTGACATTGATAGTATTGCAGGGCATCAAAATTCCATGGAAATTTTTCGAAATTTTTCGATGGTATGGCAAAAGAATGTAAACAACTACAGTATATGCAAAAATAACAAATGCACCTTTTTTAAATGTGTTGCATTTTAAAATTTTCAAGTACTTCAGTATTTAAAATGGCATCAGATTCGCCGTGTTAGAAGGTTTAGCACAAAATAAGCTTTAAATAATTTCAAATTGGAAAGTTCTACAAGAATGAATTCTTTGGCTTAATTGTTCATTCTTATGAAATAATCCATTTGGTAAAATAAAATAAAAAATAAAATTTAAAAATTCAACACAGTTTGAAATTAAGGTTATTTTTGAGCTTTTGTCAAAATTTCAGCTCACTAACTCTTCTGAATGCATAGAGAATGTCAAATATGACAATTTTGCATGAAAAACTCTAGATTTATTTTATATATTTGCCACCACTGTAAACTAGAAACTATTTTTGCCAAAAATGGAATTTTTTGATTTAAAATCAAATCCTTTAGAGAAATCTTAAAAATAAATGTTAGACAACTGTTATAAGAAATAGAAAGAAATTTTGAGAAAATTATAAAAAATTTAATAGCGTGTTAAAAAAATAATCGGAACTCTGCCTCTGCTAAATGAATGCAGATGGGAACACATTGTTTTTATCAAGCACTATATTTCGCATATTTACCTTCGAATTTTATTCAAATGGTTCGATTCTTAGAAAATAAAAAATATTGTTTTCAACGAGTCCTGCATTGCGGCATGACTATGATCGATTAAATAAAATATTTGTTGAAATAGATGAATAATAGTTTCCACGGGTTGTCAGTATTTTCAATAAAAGTAAGCATCACGTGCGGCAAGATTTTCCTCTATTTTATTGAATAACGTTCAAAGTCGAGGAAATTTAATAATTTATTTTTTGTTTGTTAAGGCTGGACCCTTTACAAGTATTAAGTATGTTGTCTTCGTTACCACAAAAGTTCAACTCAGTGGACACAGTGTTCTACGCCCCAACAAAAAATGTTGTCTTCGTATTTTATAAAAAATGTAGAATTTCCCATATCATCCCTACAATCCCTGTCATCCTGTCATCCCCATGTCAATCCCTACAATATTGCACCAAACAACATTGAATAAATTTCGAATTGAAGATGTCTAAGTAACGACGTTCAGAATTCTGTTTATGTTGACAATGCTGAAGTTTCCTCCAGAAATGACTCTGGAATAACTATATGCATTTCATCCAAGTCTGTGTTGTGAATAGTTCAACAATTACAATTACCTCTTGGGAATGATATACAGGCCCATTATGACATCTGTGAAAAGGATTCCTGTAAATGGCGTCTGGGAAATAACATCAGAAAAATAGTTTCCGGAAAACAATCTATTTCCCGAAGAAGGAGGGACAGATATCCGCTCTGAAAAAATTAGTCATTCCGGTAAAATGGCTAGTGGGAAATGGTTCCCGTGAAATGGCCTTTGGGAAAAGTCCCCAGGAAAATGGTTTCATACATATTCCGAAAAAAAACGAGGACAGAGAACCTTTATGGAAAATTAGTCATTCCGGAAAGTGGACTCTGGGAAATGGCCTTTGAAAAAATGACCGCTAAAAATAACCTCTGGGAAATAAATTCCGGGAAATGTTTTTCAGCGAAATAGTGTTAAACTAAATACCGATATGGAATAGTTTGAAATTGGAATAATGTCTATAGACCGGGAATCGATACCCAACATGATTTTGAAATCCTATGTGGCGGCTTCCGGTTGCCATACCGTGAAAATAAAGGTTTGCCCATACCCCCCCTCCCTTTTATAAAATTCTAGCTACATCTATGTCTAGATAATGTCTAGTTATAATTAGCGGCGATGGAGTATATATATATCATCCTAACTCAATAAATTAATGAGCTATAAACTACATTTAACAATCTATGGACTGGCTTAGATTAGCTTATCATGTCGTTCGTAATTAAACACGTCGAAAAAAAATAAATAAAAAATATAACCTCTAACCTTTTTTCTGAAGTGGGGTTTAAAAGTTTAAAAAAGTGTTTCACTTTTTTTTTGTTTTGGCAAAATGATTAAGTGAAGTGATTTTCCTAGTTTTCCAATGACAATCGTTCTACTAATACGCTCGTAGAAATGTTTTATAGAAACAGTGATTTTTTAAGTGTTTTATTTAAAAAAAAGTGAAGTTATAACAGACACAAACTCTCGAGTGAAGTGGATGTAATGTTGATACATCGGAATTCTTATGAATCTATTTGTCGTTAACTATGGTTTTCTCGATACACCAACTTTACATCCTATAAGGTATAGGAGGGTATGTGAAAAGTGTGGGGAAGAGGGTATACGCACTTTACTCCTTCAGAAATAGTCACTCGTTTAAACTATCTCTGAAGGGAGCCAAGTACAAAAACAACTTACACTGGGGAAAAAATCCATAAAATTCCGTAGAGATTATGAATAGTGTTTCATTTCAAATTAGAAATATATTAGGAAAAAAATCCTGGGGGGGGGGCCTACAGAATTCTGGAGGGGGCCTGGCCCCCTAGGCACCCCCAGTAGTTACGCCAATGTCGGCAGGAGAGTGAGTTGTCCTGCTGACTCCGACTGGACAGCGGCGAAAAGAATCTTACGTTATTTTAACGGAACATTCGATTGGAAACTTCTTTGGCCAATACAGTAGAGAGAAGTTGATGTCGATCTAGTTGCGTATTCCGACGCTGAATGGGCCTGGGACGTCTCTACCAGGAAATCAACAACGGGATGTGTGATTTTCTTCATCGGTAGGGTCATCAACTGGATCAGAAAATAGCAGTGACTCTGTCCTCTATGGAAGCGGAATACTACGCGCTGAATGAAAACAGCTGAGAACTGGTTTAGGCACGAAGACTGCTGAATGTTTTGCACGATGGACAAGATCGGTGTATGAGGATAACCAGAGCTGTATAAGTATCCTGCTTCACCAGGCACAACTTTTCGGCTCGTTACTCACAAATCCGCTTGTCGCCGACTTCATCGAAGAGCAATTTTCATTCTGTATTCTACTCTGTAAAAGTTAAGTTAACAAAACTGTACGCCTTTGCGTTAATAATAACACCGCGTTTTTTGCTACCGAAAGAAAACTGTATTCCCACTGTTGTGTCTATCCACAAAATACAGAGTGGGTATGTATGTATGTATATACAATCACTCTCCCACTGACCGGCATTGTTTTTATGGAAGAACTTGTCTGCATTTCTTCGTTGATTTATATGTTATCGCGATGTGCAAACATTTTTAGCCCTGGAGATTGACAGCTCTATTGAAAATCCAACGACCCATTACAAGAAAGCCTGTTCATAAAAGTACATTCTGAGGTCGTCATCATGTACAATAAGCCCCGCATGAAAATCTTCACAAATAAAATGGATATGTGAAGAATTTTCACACTCCCTGAATCAAAAATGAACATTCTTGATTCTGGCGTGTATATAGTCTAGGTATAATACAAAACGACCTCACCAAGTTCCTTATCCAATGCTGATAAGCTCGTCCGGGGCGGGGCGAACCACTAATAATCGAAAACTGGAAAAAACTACCGACGCACAATCTATCTGAAGAAACACGTACACAAAATTAACACACTTTGACTTTGATCCACAATGTCTTACGCATAGCACTCGGATATTTATAATTTAACTATTTATTCTGGATGAATCAATTTTTTTTTCTCGCAAAAACAACGCAACAAACCCAAAACACGTCAGCTTCAATGCACGGCTTGCTGCGATCCGCCCATAAAAATACACAGTGTGGTTCAAAATCAGGGATGCCAGATATTTTTTTCAAACATCTGTGATAAAAATTTGAAATGTCTGGGAATGTCTATAAAAGTCTGTAATTTTTTTTTTTACAAAATTAGACTTCTTTCAACGAGAAGACGTAATAAGACAGCGAGTTATGTCATTTTCGCTATTTGTGTGATTATGTTAACGTTTCTGCATCTTTTCCTTGGATTGTATGGACTTGGATTCTATGTTTCCTCCTGAACTTCAGACAAAATTCCTCATGAAATTCCTGGCAGTCACTTCTTATTTTCTTCGAAATTCACATTTAAGAACCCAGCCTTACCCTTCAGAAACATTTGGAAAGTTTTTTCCTGAAGATAGTTACTTTCTAAACTTCTGATAAGTCCCATCCTGAACTACGAGGAAAATTTCCGCAAAACTTTGGGGAATTACTCTCCAAAATTTCTTGGAAAATCTTCTTAAAGTTGTAAAAAGTTTCTTCCTGAACTTATGAGTAGTTCTTTTCTGAACTGAGAAGTTCCTGCTTGAGCTACTAGAAAGCTCCCCATCAGGAAGAAACTATACACTTCTGGGTAGTTTCTTCCTGATTTTATCAAAAGTATCTACCTGAACATCTGAGATTTTCCGAATTTCGCAAAGTTCTCATTCTGAAATGTTCGATTCGAAACTTTAGGGACGCTCTCTAGCACTTTTGAGTAGTTACAACTAAACTTTTGATCTCTTCGGAACTTCTGAGAAGTCCTCTTATGTACTTCTGAGGAGTTCTTTACTGAATTTTTGAAAAAAAAAAAAACGTTCTTGATCCTACAGGTAGTGCCCTCTCTAGTAAATTTCTTTCTGAAATTCGGAGGAGTTTTGCCTTGAGCTTATTCTTTCCAAACTTCTGATTGGTCCCATCCTGAACTGCGAGGATTTTTTTATTGAAACTTTGGGAAAGCCGTCTCTGAAATTTGTAAGAAAATTCCTTTAAATTTATTCTTGAAGTTACTTCCTGGACTTTTGAACTTTTGGGAAGTTTTCTCCATAACTCTGAGGAAGTTTGTTCCGAAACTACTGAAAAATTTGTGTTAAAATTAGAGAGACTAACCCCCAATGCTCCTGGAAAGATTAATTCTGTTCTCTCTAAATAATTTTGAGAAATCTTTATTTTGAAATTTTGAAATGTTCTCCTCTGAGCTTTACAAAATCTGCCTAGCACTTCCTGAGGAATGTTTTTCCTGATATTTTGAGAAATTAAAGGTAGTGACCCTCCTGGTTAGTTCCCGTCTAAAATTTGGGGATGTTTTTTTTTCCGAACTCTTAAATGTTCAATCTTGATTTTCTGGGAAGAACTCCAAAACCTCTGAGAAGTTCCTAACATCAGAGAAGTCCTCTTCCCTCCACTTCGTCATGAAGCTCTGATAAGTCCTCTCCTGCTTCCTGCGGAAGTTCAGCCCTGAAATCTGGTAAGTATGATCTTGAACTTCAGCAAATTTTCGGTCCTGAATTTTTGAAGGTTCTTCTTGCTTGCTGCATCGGAGAAGTTTTTTGTTTTGAGGAAGTCTCTTCCTCGGGAATTATTTTCTCGAAGCTCTGGGAAGTCGTCTTCTAAACTTTCCAGGATGTACCATAAAAATGTGGATCTTTTATTTCTATACTTTTAGGAATTTGGGACTAATTCAGGAATATATTTCTAAATCTCTAGCACAAACATACTGAAATGATGCATTTAGTAGTACTTTGGAAAATTCAGAGCTTTAAGACTAATTTAAATAGCTCAGAATTTTTACTGTTGTTCTGTTTCCCGAGTGGCTACCGACTGAGCTTTAGAGCAAATACTCAGCAACCCCTTTTAACGGTAAGTTTGTCAAGTATAATTTGTATTGTTTAGAACCTTGATTTTCGTTGTGACCTAATGGCAAAGGACCAATATTAGGGACTCCATGTTACCCTCGGAAAGGGCCTAGACGATACTTATCTGCAGGCCCATTGTGTCTCCAAGCGGCGCACCGCTTTCGTTTTTTTAAGGATTTCTACTTTAAATGATACCTACGATATTTAAAAAAAAATCAACAAAGCTTCTTATGAATCTACAATACTGTTCAGATTCTTGTAAGTTTTAAATCCGAACTTCAGAAATACCTTTTATTATAAATTTAAAAAATATTTCAAATGTCTGTAAAAGTCTACAGTATAGATAAAATGTCTGCTAGTCATGCCTGTATCGTTGGAAAAGTCTGCAACAAAAATGAAAAGTCTGCAAATTTACAGACATGTCTGTGAATATGGCATCCTTGGTTCCATCTCTACTTAGCACCCCGCTTGGAAAGGCCAACGCACTAGGTCAACATTTTGTAAGCTCACACAACCTGGCTAACGCATTGTGAGCCCACATAGGCCTATGGTTATTACGGAGGTAATGTCTAGAGTCGCCGAAACACCCATAGTTGTCCCTGACAATAGTAGTATATCAGCTAATGAGACGATACCGAGCAAAGGATTATATCAAATTGATAACAAATTTTAACAATATGTCATCATTTTGGATCACTGAATATGTTATCATTGAGGCTGAATAAACAGCCAAATTAACAGAATGTATAACAAAAAAAAATAAATTCTCGTTGAATACCATTTTAATAACTTATTTTGTTATCACTGTATTGTAAATCCTGTATTGTAAGCAACTTATTGGAGAAAGTTTCAAATTATAAGTATCAATTTGAAATCAAATACTTATGCTAATAACTGAAAAAAATATTTTAATTAAAATAAAATTTCTTGTTCAAATATGTTGGAAATATTTATAGTTTTATAATTCAACTTATAACGTTCATAAAAAATAGTGTGCTCAAAAATGATAACATATGATAAACAAAATTTGTCAATGGTGATAACTAAATTATATGCGATAACAGCGGAAATCAAAACGATAACTGGGATAACAGAATTTGTTACTTATATGAAGTCAGCTTGTTATTTTCCTTGCTAGTAGCTGCCATCAAGTGAACCAGAGTTGAAAACTTGAGTGTTGATTGCAGCGGCTTTTAACAGATGTTAGAGCTTGGCTACTTTCCATCTAGCTAGAAAATAGCCAAAATTATCCCTATTCGCAAGCCTGGCAAAGATCTAAAGGGTGTATTCGATAAAAATGGCACACAGAAAATCTTCTGTAACTTTTGAATCGTAAGGAAAAAATCAGAAATTTGAGTAGATCTTACCTATAGTGTATTATTTACATCTGCCAAGTTTCATAGTTATACATTCAGTAATTTAGTCATGTCGTCGAAACAAGAAATTGTCCGTGAGAAAATTTTGTGCACTCACAATCAAAATCCAGGAGTGTCTCAATCGGTGGATTGCTAAAAGGCTTGGAATTGCAAATACAACAGTGTTCGTGTAATAAGAACCTTCAAGGAGCGTCTGAGTGTCCAAAGGAAGGAAGGAGTGGTCGTAAAGTGGTCCAATCGACAGTAACATGGCCAGGAAAGTCGTACAAACAATTCAAGAACCGTCCAAACATGTCAATTCGAGATGTCGCTAAAAGTCTAAGGTGTCAGTCGGTTTTGCAGAAAAAACCATGAAGCGTGCTGGGTTACATGTTTACAAAGTGCAAAAAGCCCCAAACCGGAATGAAAACAAACATCACTGTGAAAAACCCGCGCCCGGAAACTTTACACGAAGCTGCTCACCAAATCCGGTTGCATCGTGATGGATGACGAAACATACGTCAAGGCCGACTTCCGTCAACTTCCTGCGCAAGAATATTTCAATGCCAATTCGAAGTTCGATGTTCCGGAGGATGTTCGAAAGAAGAAACTATCGAAATTTGCAAAGAAGTTTCTCAATCTGGCAGGCGATTTGCGGATGTGGTGAACAAGTGCTCCTGCATCACTACCGGAACAATAAACGGTGCGATTTACACGGAAGAGTGCCTTTAGAAGCGTTTGCCATTCATTAAGAAGCACAAAGGATCAACTCTGTTTTGGTCTGATCTAGCATCCTGCCACTATGCTCAAAACGTATTGGAATGGTACCGAGCAAACGGAGTCAATTTTGTGCCAAAGGATATGAACCCACCAAATTCACCAGAACTTCGTCCAATTGAAAAATTTCTGACAATTATGAAAACGGAACTTTCAAAACATCCCAAAATCCAGGTAAAAACAGAGCTAGAATTGAAGAAAATTTGGGTTAAAACAACAAAAACACTGGGAAAATTGGTTGTACAAAATTTACGGTGGAGTGAAAAGGAAGGTGCGGGCATTCGACGTGGGAGACGAAATTGAATAAAACAAATGTTGTAAATCAAAACTCATTAGTAGTTCTTCATTCCCTGAAAATTTCAAGAAAATCCGATAATTTTGATGAGTATATATGTGTGTGCCATTTTTATCGAATACACTCCTTTAAAAGCTATCGTTCATCAGTCTTTTGTCCTCCATCTCGAAGCTGTTCGAAAGCTGATCTCAGCCGTTAACTGTATTTTTGCAAACCAGAATAACATCTTCTCCTTCAGGAAACAATTTGGGTCTGGTGGTTGTCCCCTCTACTTCATCCACCAACTGACACGAGTTACTAATATCCTAAAAACGGAACAGGTCCGTTAGAAAGACATTTGCTGGCGGCATTGCACTATGGTCCAGATTCCGAATTTACGAGGAAGCCCCAGTGCCTAAACTTGAAACTTTACAGCAAAGTGATGTTCTACAACATGGTTTGTATTACTAAGACCCATATAGTGATGTTGATCAAAATTAGGTGGTCCCCATTTTCACGGAATTACAAAACTAACTTTTTTATTTGCAGAAATAGACGTTTACACTTTACAGAGCAACTTTTCCCTCGTCAACTAGTATTTCCATAAAAAATGTATTTCTTGGCTCCAGCTATTTTGTTTCAATTTCCATCGTAAAATTTTGTTCCAACGAGTTGTAGAACCACATTAAAGGCGCGTATTTTGATTTATTAATTTTGCTAGCTTTAACCAATCAATAGTAATTGAAGTTTTTCTTTAAAACCATCCCAGATTCAAATGTAATTTTCTCAAGATATAGAGAGATAAATATATCCTAGTTTTCACATAGGTTAAAACAATATAAATTTTACTTTCAAACAACGTCTTTAATTTTTATTTGTGTTTGCCCTAATCATAGAAATCAACATTTAGTATAGCGTATTTTTTTAGAAAAAACTTCACAACTATTGATTGGTTAAAACTAGCGGCAAAGTGCCATTTCAAAGTACGCGTCTTTAAAAGTTATAAACTCGTTTTAACACAACTTTACGGCGGGAATTAAAATAAAAAGTTAGGGGCAGAAAAACCATTTTTTTCTGTACACCCTAAGTTGCTCTTAATCGGTCAGTTTTCAAAAATTTATATATGAAATTCCATGCAATTCTGCATAACTTTGCGTAAACGTAAACGAAGCCTATTTCTGCAAATAAAAAGGTTTCTGTAATTCCGTGAAAATGGGGACCAATTCAATTTTAATCAACATCACAAAATGGGTCTTAGTAATAAAACTATGTTGTAGAACATCACTGCTGCAAAGTTTCATGTTTAGGCGCTGGAGCATGTTTCTCGTAACCATATTTTGGACCATAGTGCATTGTTGGACGTCGAAAAGGCGTTCGACACAGTCTAGTCTGGTATTTAAGTGGTATCGATCGAACTTCCCGATATATCTTTTTTAGATCAAAAACTATCCGTTATACAGATCATTCAGGGTCTTTCTGAGAAATTTCCATTCAGAAACGTTTAACGTTGATGCTGGTATTCCCAGGGTAGCCTCTAGGGCCCTATCCTATTCAGTATCTTCACGTCAGATGTTCCTTCCTCAGCGGATGGTGGTATTTTATCGGTGTTTGCGGACAACACTTCCATCATCTTCAAGGGTCGAGTGATTCGTGCTCAATTAGAAACATCAGGAGGGCCTCATTGTTCTGTCCGATTACTTCAAAGCTTAGAAGATTGTATCAATGCATCTAAAATCCAGGCGATTATGTTTCCACATTCGAAGTCATCTTGATTTATTCCGCCACGAGAAGTCAAAGTCCGCCTCTATAACACCTGATCGATTGGTCCGGGGAAGTAGTCTACCTAGGTCTCACTTAGATAGAAAGTTGTGGTTCCGATCGTACGTTGACAAAACATCAAACAAGTGTAAAACCTTTGAGGAGGTATCTGCTGATCAACAGAAAGCCCACTCTATCAAACCAAGAACAAGCTTGCGGTTCATAAACAAACCATTCTTCCCGTGGTCGAGTACGGTTTACCAATCTGGGGAGAGTTGCGCCAATTGCCACCATCGGAAACAGCAGGTAGTGATTCTGAACTGTCCTCCGAGAACCAGAAATTTAGAGATCCATCGCCTGGCTGGTCTACAGACCCTTCGGCGAGAGAAAACACATAATCCAGGAAAGGTTCAGAGATTCTTTCTTGAGGTCGCCCTATCCGATCATCATACAGCTGGTTAAATAAGCTAAAGTTATTGTAGCTAGGTAGGTTATCATTTTTTTTTTAAATTAAATACATTCCCAGGACAAACACATGACATGTAAAACAACACAACAAAAACAATAATTCAAAATATAAAACTATGTAATAACATAAAGAGCTCCCTAAAGAGGTTGAAACAATTAAAATGTTAAATCAAATCTAAACATTAAAACAAGAGATAGAGATACATTTTAGGAAGTAGTAATTGCACTAGTACTGATTAGTTTGTATTGGATAAGCAATTACGAAAGGGACATCCTCTTCAAAAAACAAAAAATAGATCTGCTATGTGATAAAAATTTCTACATTTAAAAACTTTTACAATTAATGCCATATGTGACACAATTAAGTTACTTAAGGATACTTTCCATCGCGTTAATTCGACTGTAAATCAAACGTGTTTACCGTGGACTTAATTGGAGAAATATAAAGAAAACAGTTATTATTTAACAGTTATACTTATAGACTGAACAATGTACAATTTTTGCAATAAACTCTAATTTGAAATGCAAAATGTTGAAGGTTTTATCATCATCTCATGGAGGCAATCTGCTACATGGCTCCTTTAATAAGCTTTGTGCTTTTTCGGATAGAACAGCTCTTCTTCATCATTTTGCGTGCCTACAAGTAGGTTCTGCTCTATTACTGTTATACAAAAGACATGTGAGAATGTTCGTTACGATATCGAGTAAATATATCATTAGATTATACTCGCTGTGTTCCAAGCGTTCGAGTGAGCCGACGTAATTTACACCGACGGACCGACATGTAACTTGAATTATTCTTTGATGTAAAATTGATAACGTTCGTTTATAACCATACAATTATGTTATCTGATGAATTTGTTGTCTATAAGAAATTACATCAATCCAACTTATTAATTCTGCACACTTAGATACAGATGTTAGAAAAGTGCTTTGATCACAAAAGTCCTAAAGGTAAAGAAGAATTAGCATCCAGAGCATAATCAAATTGCAAGATACACGGACTTACGGAAGCAAACATGAAGAATTGGGTCATTAGATTTCGCCAACTCCTTCGTCGACACGGTGATTCGTTGATTCTTTTTTATACATAATAAAAATCTCGTGTTACAACGAAGTCCTAACCTTCAGAATAATAGAATCTATGCAGCTTTGATCCAGGAGATCCCTTCATCAGTCCGATTAATATGACGATTCCAAAATCCCTCATCCGTGAATATCCTCAGAATGTCGACTTCCTCTATTTATTTATAAAAAGGGTAACGCCCTTTTTATAAATAAATAGTAATTATTGGCCATTACTACTTAACAATGTTTTCAAAGGACATATTGATGACACATGCTTCAACCATTTTTGGAAATGGGTTTGCCAACAGGATTCTGTACCTTAACCTTCAGCTAATGTTACGCAGGCCTTGTGCAAGAACAATTTTCTTAAATAATTATGTCCTGTCTCTTCGCCAAACGTCAACCCATTGGATTTTTCCATTTGGGGCATCATGGAAGAAAAGTTTGAGAACCCTAAACCAAATGGGCATTGAGAAATTCAAAGCATCTTTGCAGAAAATATGGAATGAGATTTCGTAATGAGAGATCCGTACCGCTTGTTATGCTTTCTCGAAACGACTCGAGGCAATCATTAAAGCAAAAGGTGACCGAATTAAACTCTAATTCTATTCCGTTATACTTTAATTTGTTAGTAAGAGGTCCCAATAATAATTAATAAAAAAAATGATTTCAGTTCAAAGCACTGACGTTTTATTTTTGCTTCACATAATTGGGTCAACCGTGTGCACTCATTTGAAAACTTTGACGCTTTATCAAAAACACTTTCAAGCCATTCTAAATAACTCTATCGACTGTGCACCATACATATGTGCTGTTCTACAAGAATTAAAGCTTTCAGAAATGTCCATATAAATTTGGGGTAGGCCTGCTAATTTTGGAGAAGTGAAGGGTTAATATATAAACAGCATCTAAACCTATGTTGGGATGTCAGCAAGTATATATAGCAAGACATGCAGTAAGTTGTCTAGCTAAAATGCCATGATGGTTTGCGAAAAGAGTAGACACAGCCGGACTGAGGCTAAGATGAGAAAATTACAAGGCTAGAAGATAATGATGTGTATCAAATGGCTATAATGGACTATTTTTGCCGTCAATTAAGCTTGATGAATGAGAGCTGGGACTTGAGTTTCACCCCCATAGGCAATTGTGCAATAAAATTGAACTAAATAGTACTGAGCTGTAATTAATTTGCTGATAAATTAACAACTTCAAAGCAGTTGAATAAATTTACAAGAAAGTTTGTTCGATCAGTGCTGAAGCATTCCGTTTGTCAACATTTTACAGCATGTACTAAAATGCACTCCAATATGAGAAGATTCTCCAGTCAGATAAATTGCTTTTTGTCAACAGTCGTCCAACATCGCATCGTTAACTGGTTCGACTTTTTTTTCCCCAATGAGGTATAATCGTTCCATTACATTGTTCTATTGAGTACATAAAGTGTCAGTGCTGGAAAAAACAAGAGATGAAATCAAAGGGCGAGAAGCTTTTAGGGTTTTTTCCCTCCCTTCTTCATTTCATCGCTTCGAAATTCATCTACTTTGTAACAGCGGATTGACGTGATTTTTTTTTGGTCTCCTAAGTTTTGGATTTGTTTAATGTTTACACCAATTTCAACAGGAAAAACTTTTGTGATCGTTCAACCTATTACAGGAACTCAATTTTGATCTTCCTCTTCCTTTTGATTCTTCTTTGAAGATAGGGTTTCCATTGCTGATCGCTCTGTGTTCTAAATACAGGTTACCTTTTTAATTATCACGATAAACATTTAAAATAGATAATGGAACTTCATTGAGTTCCGTGTCGGATCGGAACCAAAAAAAGCACTAGACTACCTTTAACATTCAAAACAAAACTATTATCGATCATAACATTCCTCTTCAAATTTTCTACAAATAGCTTTTTCTATAATAATTAGTCATTATTTGTATCCATATTTGTATGAAACTAGAAGAAAAATAATTAGCAACGATGCTGCTTGAATCCTTATTCGTTCACTGAGCGTTGACTGAATGTACACTATTCTGAAAATAAACCTGAATAGAAATAGAATTGCATTTTGAATCGGGTTAATTTTTTTTAATCCATAGTTTTGTTTGTCTCAAAAACCTGGGGTTTCTGTCCGCAGCTGCAAATACCTTGCAAGATCACAAGCTTTCTTGCAAATTTAAAGCCCTAAATGAATTTGAACTTGCACCACCGACAAACCGACATGAAACTCAATCTTCACTATTGATCAAGAATCCATAACGACGGATTCAAATGTGAAGCGATCCCATGTGTCAAAACCTATAGAATCATTTTATCAAGATCAAATAAATGTGTCCAGAATTGCTCAGACATGAACCTTCTCATCAAGTTCCCAAGCGTGTTCGTGGCTTCAATAAACGTTTTCAGCGAACACGAAGATAGATGTCAGCAATGTGATTTGAACAGAAATATTAAGATATTTGCTATTGTCATTCATGTCGGTTTGTCGGTGCTTGCACATCACCTCAACCAGTGCCTTTATAGAACTTTTGTCCGGGAATCTGCCCATAATCCATCTCCACGTACACAGAAAAAATATTCTTGTAGTAAAAACTACCATTTTACCCGACTATGCCTATCTTTAAAACTACCATGAAATTGCAGTCTAATTTACTACGTTTATTGTAAAACTTTCAACATTTGTGGAATATTTGACAGACCTCATATTGATATCAACCGCTCCATGGTTAATCTAATCGCAGGCATGGTAAAATCAAAAGCATTTATTGTCAGATGAAAATGGTTTGTGATTGCGCTTAATTTTACCCTCAATATGGTAGTTTCTACTGCGGTTTTTTTTGCGTGTACGTTGCGTCATCCACGAGCTTCCTTTTTGCCACTAGATTCTGCTTCAGTGTCCATACTTTGCTTACTTGCCAAAAAAAATCGAAATCCAACGTCAGAATCTTTCTGACGATGCCTTGGCTGGCATTGAATCTCTTGGCGATATCGAATGCCCTGGGATTGCCCTAATCGTTTTTAATAGCTTCAAATGAAACTTCTGAGCCTAAGTTTCTCTACAACGCTCCAAAATTAATTTACATTATTCGGTTCGCGGCTTCCATCAAGTATAACTGCTTTGGACCCAAATGAATCGTGATAAAGTTTTCAGCACTGAAAAAGGAAACATTTCAAAACTATTTTTAACGTGACATCTCCGAGACCCTTTTAATTGAACGACAAGGAGCGGACTTTTTATCTTTAAGCTCATTAGCATCGACACAAAGTGTGTGCCAACGAAACTAGATACTTTTTTTAGCCTCTCTTCAACATTGCATGGAATGTTTCTGCAAATACATGCCTTTACATATTTCCGCAAATATGAACTTCTCTGGGCCAAAAAAGTCTCAGTGGATCTTACCTGTTGACAGTTTGGAATATTCATCACTTTGGGTACTGATTTGACTTTGTTGGCTTTGTACCACGCTCTCACTGTTGTAAATAGATGGGTAGGGTATTATTTACTTTGAACAAAGTAAACTGTTTTAGATTTTAAACGCTGGCCAGACTGAGCAGCTATAACATTTTATTCGCCGTTCATAGGTTGCGGATCATGAACGGCCTCCAGATATGACGTTAGACGTGAATTAAATAAGCATCTCGGACAGGTAGCGGGTGCTGCCTATGATGTGTTTGATGATTTTCTTCCAAAATCCCACAAATATCCGAAAGTAGAGCTGTCAAACCCGAGCGTCTTTTCTGTCAGGGGTGGCTCAAAACAGCGTCTGATCTCCAAGTTAGGGGCATCGTCCTTGTGCCAGCGTGGGACTCCAAACAGAGCTGTGCACGATGGTCCTCCGGTGAATCAAGGGGTTGGTGCAGACCCTACAAGCCATCATTAAAAAATAATAGTGATGGAAGCACACGATGTAAATAGGCACCGGAAAAATCGGCATATACCCAGGCAACGAAAAAGTCCTACGATTGGGAACTCGGAACATGGAACTGTAAGTCCCGCATTCTTTCCGACTTACTGAGGGTCCGTAAGATCGACATTGTAGCGCTGCAGGAGGTTTGCTGGAAGGAATCAACGGTACATACGAATAGGGGTGGTTATACCATTTACCAGAGCTACGGCAATACACGAGAGCTCGGTACAGTTTTTATTGTGATGGGTGAAATGCAAAAGCGCGTGATTGGTTGATGGCCAATAGACAACAGAATGTGCAAGTTGAGAATCAAAGGCCGTTTCTTCAATGTCAGCATAATCAACATGCACATCCCTCACATAGGAAGTGACGATGACGGCAAGGACCCTTTTTACGCGCAGCTTGAACAGGAATACTACAGCTGCCCAAACCATGTCGCTAAAATCGTTATCGGAGATCTCAATGGTTGGTTTCAGAAAAGTTTTTAGAATAATTTAAAAAATCAATTGCATGAAAATTTCGAAGGAAAAATATAAAACAAATCCAAGGGCCATTGTATTGACATATTAAGAGAATTGCACAACAATTCATTCTTTGCAAACCCATTTGTAGTTGACGTGTCAGTGTGTTTTCTAACAATGCAGAAATGCAAATATCGTACACTCAAAAAAATCGTCACGTTGTTTCCACGTGAAACGTACGTAATTTTTGTCCACTTTCAAAACCAGTATTAAACACGTGGAATTCACGTAAGAGGTACATGATTTCCACGTAAATGCAAATTATACGTGAAAATCACATAAATGTTACGGGATTTTTTACGTACAATTCACTGACACGTAATGTTCACCTGATTTTACTGAAGAAGATTTGATTACGTGATCAGGTGAAAGTTACGTGAAATTTCACGTGTAAATAACGTGTCGATTTTTTTGAGTGTACAGTGATTAAAATCGTTGTTTTGGGAGCTTTCTCGGCTACTACGATCGATGCAAATATGGTGAAAGTATTAAAAGAATCTTCTCCCTCATTTTCAATCGTTCACCGATGGGTTTTGGAGTATATGCGTGACCGTACAAGCGTTAAAGACGATCCACGCTCAGGAAGCCCAAAAAGTGCATCTACTCCAGAAATCATACCGAAAATACAGGATATGGTTCTGGAAGATCATCAATCGACTGTAGATGTGAAAACTGACACCATCGGCATCTCACATGGAACAATATGGCATATTTTGGCTGAAGTTTTGTGTGAAATATACCCGGTTTGCAGAAGATAAAATATAATTTTTCATCAAGATAATGCACCTGCTCACACAGCTCAAAAAAACATCGTGAAAATCAGCGAATTGTTGCAGCATTCGTGGAAAGTATTTTTCATCAAACGGAGATGTTATAGCCGTCGTAGAGGAGTATTTTGCAGGCCTCCCAGAAAGTCACTTCCGTGATGGTTAGACCAAGAGTATCGATCTTATGGAAGTCTATACTGAGCTATGAAAGTGACTTCTTTAAAAAAAATGTGTTTTCATTTCCGCTTTCAGAACCTTTTGACTAACCTGGTTAAATTATACAATGATTTGATTTTCTAGAGTTAAGTCGAAATTAAGCTTTTAGTTGAATTCTTTTTAAATTCACAGTGAACTGATAAAATTGAACTATTTGCTCTGATATCGTTCAAATCGAATTTCTTATCGATTGTTCCTTTTGATTATCACGGCTTTATACATAAGATATCATGTTGTTTTTGGACCAGGGTTTGGTACTCGAGTGTAAATTAATAGTCCAAATTGATATTCCGACAATTAAACTTATGTTCTACCAACCAAAAATAAAAGTAAAAAGCAATAATGTGGAATATAGACATGAAAAAAGAATTAAAATCCGGTATATCAATAACTAAATTCCTTGAATTATTAACTTTAGCAGGGTTTTGATGCGGATATTTTTTCGGATCACAAGCAAAACTTGAAGAAAATTCGTTTTATGAATAATAATAGTTTCAAGATCTTTATTTACTGTTTTGGTCTAGTCTTTGTCAACAATCACTCTTCAGCTACACAATTTTTTTTTCTATCTTGTTACAGGAGGGACAGGGATCAACGTTGGAGTATTTTTGTTTCATATATTTAGACATCTATCAACATGATGTAAAAATAAAATGTCGTTTATATTTGTGGCTTGGTTGTTAAGATATTACCTTTACTCATCAACAAAATAAATACCGCAGACCTTATGTCTGCTTCTTAGGTGTCTAATGAATATCATTAATTACTTTGGATAGGATGTATGCTAGCTTGAGTATCATATCGGCCATAATTGTAAAAATTGACAAAAAGTTTAGGTTTGTTGGATTAATTTGAACTCAGGTTCAAACTTCATTTCAACGTAAATAGTTTGTTTCTTTTCCTAACATTCTTCGTTTCTGCTAGTAGCGCATGGATGTCTGAATGACTTCCAAAACGTCTTGAGAGATAAATGCATATTTTGAAGACCTATAAAACCGTACATATGTATACTACTGCATTATCTTGAGTACTCGTTCTTCAATTAATATAGGCTATTTTTAGAATTTTCTCATCTCAATATATCATAAATGGTATTCTGGCTGCGTATTACACACATGTATAACCCGTTTAGTGTTCTACCAATGCATGCTTTAAAACCATTGCTAGTTTCTAGAAATAACGTCTAGGTTGGTCGTAAAACGGTACGAGTATAAACAACACTTTCAATATGAGAGAAAATGATCTACTTTTATGTCATATTCAACGAGGGTGAACTTTGTTTATATGGTGCTGTTTTGGTTTCATTTGTGGCCCTCCAAGGCTAATGTATAAAAAGAAATATAAATATATCATATGTATGTCATGATACAAAAATATTGAAATGTTTCGTAGGATTCATCTTTTCGTCGGTTCTATCTGCAATTAGTTTGTAGGTATAAAAGGCGATTTGTTAGACTGCTTCAGAATCGCCCTCGCTGAGTATCATCGAATGGATATCGACAGCCGAACGTGTTTTTCTGGGTGGTTGCGGCGGCGAGAACACGTGTTGACCCACGAAAACGGAATTCTGTCGAGGACGGATATAACCGGGATATCCTGTTGGAAATTTAGTTTTAAAAGAATGCAGTTCAAGGTTAGTAATATTTTTTAATGCGTACCTCCAGGGCAAACAGATGTCATCGTCGATTGTAGGCCCAAAGACATTTTTGACAGTGATGATCGCTGAGAACGAGAAGAAAAATAAACGTGCTATCAAAATTGGAAAGCTTATGTGAGGCCAATCAACTAGTTGGATAGGATTGTGATCTAATTTGTGTCATATTTAGCTCAATCTGCACTTAATCTCTATGTTAAAAAGCCGTAATTATTATAAATTTATTCGAATAAAATATCACAAGGTAAAGTTGTAGACTTAACACTGTTTCTTAATTCCACATCAAATATTCGAGTTTGTTTTTTCAAAGACCATTCAGAACAGAAGAATTGAGCTAGATGGAAAGTTAACCGAATCGGTGGATCAAACTTTGCTTGTCAAATCACAATAAAAATTGTGCAGAGACAAATAGACCATGATGCCATCAACTGTTTTACGATAGAAATATGGTCAATTTAAACGTGCCCTGAAACCCTGAACACCCCTCATTTTGTAGGGGTGCGTGCAAAATTATGCCTCAATATAGATTTGCGATAGTCAGGAAGCCTGGATCCAAGGACATATGGCAAGCCGGAAGCCACATCGCTGACAAAAACAGTGACCATCGGTTGCTAAAAGCTAAGGGTGTCGTTTTCAACCGTACATTGAACTTAAAACGAGCTGAACTGTCGACTTAGCAGAAGGAAGGGGCATCGAATTGCGATAATACGGCCAAAGTACGATTCCAAAAGATCAGTTGCGACGGAATGCACGACGAAACTAAATCAAGGCAGACTTCAAACAATCTCATGGGAAGAACACGGGAAGCGAAAAAGTAACAGGCATATGAAACGGTCCCTAGTAAATATCTGATTTGGTTGACTATCTGTACTTGTTGCTTGAAAAGCGAAATTTTTATTGTAAGTGGAATCACCAACCAAAAAATTTTCGTCTCAAGTCTTTTACGAGTGTCTGGAAAAACGTACGTTGTCGTCTCTGAAGTCAAACGGTTGATCAGTGCCGTTTTGGCTGAATTTGGCTACCTGCCATTGCTGAACAAGGCTATGGAGCAATATCCCACCAACTACGATAAGGTGCTACTCTTTTTCGACAAGCCAGAGCTTCGGCCATTCGAGAAATATTGGGCCATCGTCAAGCCGAATATGAAGAAGACAAAATAAAACGGTTGAAAGTAGGAACCAGTTTAAGGCAACTTGGCGGTCACTGTCAAAGTGGATGAGGTGGTTGTATAGATTCTTATTGCAGAAGTCAAACAAAAGCCGGCATTTCGGATTCGTTCATCCGGGAGCTTAGCCAAATATTTTTCTCTGTATTTTAAACAAGCTGAACTATAGGAACACAAATTTCTCGATTTATTCTAATAAAAAGTACAATCAATCACGTGTTTTTGTTTTGCCAAATTTTCAACGTAAGAGCTTGTGACGTGAGGCGGAGACAACTGCCAAAAGTGAGCATCTTGTTTGCATTTTTAGCTAACTGCTAATAACATTTGCATTAAAAAAAAAATGGAAAGAATGCAGATTTTTCATGGATTTATCTTCACCCGCACTGACGAAACTACCCATGCAGTATCAATCATAGTAACCCATGAGTCAGCAGACAAAATTTGACATCTCTATCAGTCGAGCTTTCACCGTGATGGCAAAAACGGTGAAGCAACTCCGTTCAGAAGTGCGCGCGTTCAAAGAACGGCACCCCGCCGCGTCAAAAATGGACATCGTGTGGCACTTTGTGGACGCCGGATACGCCCGTTCCGACATCTACACCATCTTGGCACTTTTAGACAAGAAGCTTTAAAGGATGCTGAAGTGGAAGACCGAGGGAAAACTGCGCTTGGCCTGGAGGTCGGTTCAACCGGCCAAACAGTGAAGAAGTACCTGGCGAACATGAACATACATGTCAGGAAGCGGAAGTCGCGTCTACTGGTTTCGGAGCTGCCGGCATGACCTGATGCAGCTGCTGCGGCTGAATAAGATTGTCAATTCGATTTTCCCGGCGAATCGCGACGTGGCGGTGGTGATGGACGACAAGACCAATCTCACCCTGGATGGCATCGACTGGCAGGGCACTTCGTATTTAACTTTCCTCACGAAAAAAGTTTGCTCCGAGGTGAAGTTCATTTCACACACCAAACTCCCCAAGAAGATGCGAGACGCTCTTCTTTTGCTACGGACTGGCCGTGAAAGGGGAAATTAATAGTACGAAATGTCGCCGGAAGCTGCGTCGTTCATCAAGAAATACCATAAGGGTAAAGACGCGGATAAGACGCGGATCTGGCGTCGGCCCACTACTCGAAGCGCACGATGGAGGAGATAGAGCGACTAAATATCGATGTGGTACCCAAGTCGGTGAACCCGTTCAACGTCCCCCAGCTGCGTCCCATCGAAAATTTTTGGGCCAACCTGCAGAGTAAGATCTACTACAACAATTTTGTCGCGAAAACTGAAGAGGAATTGATAAATATAACGAAGAAGGAACTCAAAAACATGCCTACGCGCATGTTTTCGTCCGCAATGGCGAATGTTTCGGTTAACTGCCGGAGGGCCACTCGCAAGGGCGTAGAGGTTTTTTTACAGGTTAGCTTAAATAATTTCCTACCATGGAAAAATTATCAAAAGCAATTATCTGTCTTAACTTTTTTTTATCACCATCCGAAAAAAGTCCGTTATTTTAATGCAAACGTTATAGCTTGTTTTGGGTATCTAACTTAATGTATTTTTACATTTATTTTATATATTTCAATATGACAATTGAAAAACCATAAACTTTTACCAAAAAGCCAATGTATCTTGGCCTTGGAATGACTGCTGTTCAACTATTTGATCATGTTTTTTGCCGTTTAAAAACCACAAGGCTTCTATCAAAGACAATCTGCCGTTTAATGCATTTTCTGGAGGCAAATGGTTTGGAAATGTATTTTCAACTGATCATAATAAGATAGTATTAATGAGCCCAAAAACGGCGTTTTAAAACAGCGTTTTAAGAGTTCATAAAGTCGAAAAAAGACCTCTGTAAGGAGTTATTTTTTTTTTTGAGAAAATAAGGTTTTAAGATAGTGGTAAGCAAGCTGTATAGGATCTGATATACATTACTGAAATATGACACCTAGTGGCATTTTTTAGAGCCAAAATAAAACCAAATTGATTTCTAGTAGCTTTCATAATACGTTAATAAATCCTCACAAAGCTGGATGGTCTTGACAATGTTGCTTGAGACAATGTTGCTATAATTCATATCACAGTGTTTTGCGAGATAACGCAGCCGATTTCCTTAGTTTGACAGTTGCACCATGACGAAGAGGCAGTGTATTCGTGATTTTTACCACGCGCAAATGTCGCGAAAACACATTTAAATCGCCGTGGGAGTGTCCCGGTGGACCGTGAAAAGACTCTTAGACTGATAAAAAAATAGACAACTATTCGCGAAGCTGGCCACAGGTCGTCCGAGGTCAGCTCGGATTCAGAGGATTATCGCTGCCACCAACAGGAAGATTCGGTGAACCCAGTGCGTTCAATGAAGAAAATGGCGAAGGAATACGGAATCAGCGTTATTACGGCACGGAAGATCGTTAATGAAAATTTCAAAGGTAAAGCGTTCGTTTAATTGGAATATCTCTAACTTATCATTGCATATAATCGTGAGTTGGCTGTCGAAAGACACAACGAAAAAGTGTTGAATAAATTGCTATCTGGTATGAGCCAGTTGAAATCCAGCAACCTTACACCGGAGCCTGCCGGTAAGATGCAAACACGATTAGTTAAATACATTGCGTTCCGGTGTGATTCAGTCATTTTTAATCAGCTAGGCAGTTGGGAAAGCGCATTGATGAGGAATTAAATAAACTATTCACACAGAAGACCGAAGAGGAAGGCTTATTTTCATATTAGAGTCATGCTAACCATCTGCAGTTGTTAGCCGGAACTATAGCCATAGATGAAAAAAACCTGGTAGGCTATTCTTCAGTTTCTTGGTCGTCTTTTTGATCCAATCATTCGTTGCTTTGGCCACGAAATTATTTGATTATACTCTCCTCTGAAAATTGGCCTAGAACTTCTCCATTGGGCGGAACTGGGGCACGTTGGGAGGGTTGGCATGCTTGGGCACCATCGGAGTGCCTAACCGCTTCATTTCCTCTAGCGCCCGCCTCGTGTAGTGGGCCGACGCTAGACCTCGTCGTAATCCTTGTGGTGCTTTTAAATAAAGGCGGCAATTTCTGAGAGGCACTTCGTACTACGGACCCCGTCGTTCACTGCCAGCCCCAACAAAAACAATAGTGGACGTGACATCCCCTTTTCACGGATTGTGAGCCACAGCAACACCTTCTTGGGGCACTTCTTGTGCGCTATGTACTTCACATCGCTGCTAATTTATTTTGTCAGGGAGGTGAAGCAGCCTTTACCTTGCCTGTCGTTTTCGCCCAATGGACGTACGTCTCGACGTCCATAACGACCACCACGTTCCGTTTAGCCTGGAAGATCTACCAGGGATGTTATGACCCGAAATTTGTTTAGGTCATCTGCATACATTATTTTGAATGACTTCAATTTATTGCACAGCTTATTCACAAACAGCACGAAGAGAAATGCCCGAGATGGCTACCCTGAGGAACCGAAAGTGTCACACCTAAAGGGTGATACGGTCAAAATTTGGTCAATGGAAAACGCGTGTAAATCGGTGAAATCGTTTATTTAAAAAATCAAATTAAATTTCTTTTTCAAGTTCAATTAGTATAAAATTCAGGAAAAATATTCAGTTAGGCTTCCGCTTTTCCAAATCCGAATTGCCGGGTTTTACGCTTGACCCCTGTCATCAGATTTTGTACAGCCACCTTGTCCACCTTCTTCGCCGCAGAAAGCCAGTTTGTCTTGAACGGCTGCTCGTCCTTAGCAGTTTTTTTGGTCTTCTTTAGGTTCCGCTTGATAATAGCCCAGTATTTCTCAATTGGGCGGAGCTCTGGCGTGTTGGGAGGGTTCTTGTCCTTGGGAACCACCTGCACGTTGTTGGCGGCGTACCACTCCATGGCCTTTTTACCGTAATGGCAAGATGCCAAATCCGGCCAAAACAGTACGGAACAACCGTGTTTCTTCAGGAAAGGCAGCAGACGTTTATTCAAACACTCTTTCACGTAAATTTCTTGGTTGACAGTCCCGGAAGCTATGAAAATGCTGCTTTTCAAGCCACAGGTACAGATGGCTTGCCAAACCAGATATTTCTTTGCGAACTTTGACAGTTTCGTGTGCTTGAAAATATCTGCTACCTTTCCCCTTCCTTTTGCCGTATAAAACGCCTGTCCCGGAAGCTGCTTGTAGTCGGCTTTGACGTAGGTTTCGTCGTCCATTACCACGCAGTCAAACTTCGTCAGCATCGTCGTGTACAGCCTCCGGGATCGCGCTTTGGCCGTCGTATTTTGTTTATCATCGCGATTTGGAGTCACTACCTTCTTGTAAGTCGATAGTCCGGCTCGTTTTTTGGCTCGATGCACGGTTGTAGACGATACACCCAGCTTATTTGCGGCATCTCGGAGAGATAGGTTAGGGTTTCGCTTGAAACTACCGGCAACTCTCTTTGTCGTCTCAGCGGCTTCCGGTTTTCGATTTCCCCCCGATCCAGACTTCCTGGCTGTCGACAAACGTTCCCCAAACACTTTAATTACATTTGTAACGGTTGATTTGGCAACTTTTAGCGATTTTGCCAACTTTGCGTGCGAGTAGCTCGGATTTTCGCGATGCGCGAGCGAAATTTTGATACGCTGCTCTTCTTGCTTGGATGGCATTTTGACAACTGAAGAGTGAATTCCAAAATCAAATTGGAGCAACATTCTACACACACACCTTCAAAATGAGGGGTGTTCAGGTTTTTTAAATGCAAAATTGAAAGAAATACGTCAAGTTGATATTGACCAAATTTTGACCGTATCGCCCTTTAGTCGTACAGATGCACTACGGCTCATCAGGTATGAGAAGATCCAATTAGTCAACCAATCTGGAAAACCAATTCGTCTTAGTTTTTCCACTGCCGGATTATGCCTGTTATCCATTGTATCTAGGGTAAGGGGATGTAATGTTAGTCTAGCTCCTTCATTCGGCCTATGTACCAAATGTGTCATTGATTTAGCGATAACCAACAAAATCATGTTGCTATTAGCATGATAGATGTAATCCAAAGCAATTGAGACAATATTTATCATCTTATAGTTGTTCACTTCAGCGTAATTTTCGGTTTCTTGAATTTTTGGGGCATCATGATTTCACTGGTTATGCTGAACAGATGATCTACACGATTTCAAGTGATCTAAACTTGGCTTAATTGAATCGATGAAGCAAGTAATGCAGTCTGGATGTGCAGAAAATAGTTAGACGTAGCAAACTAACTGTTCACATAACTTAAATAATAATAATTTTACAAGAAAATCGTAGACCCAATGTTGGGGACATATTGTTTTGTATGTTCCCAACTATGGCCTGTTGTATCAATAACGTAGTAAAAAGGTTGTTATTGGTAAAATTTCAAGTGGAAATGCATGAATTTGCTGTTTTTTATATTCAAGTGGCTCATCTAAACACAAATCGAAGAGACAAAATCATTGTATAGTGAATTATAATGTTTTCATTATTGAATGGCTGATAAATCATACATGAACATCATTTAAGTGTTTCGAGGCAGTTTTACTTTAGTTTGTGTTGTGAAATGTTGTATTAAGTAAATCCAGTACAGCTAACAATGCCTTAATTCATAAAATTAGGAAGAAAAAACGTACAAAGACTACATTTTGTAATAAATCTATCGAATGGGACGAACTTGCATCCATGAATAGACCCAATTTGGTGCCCATAGACCGACATTGAATCCATATCCCTCGAATGTTTCTGACTTTATAAAAAGAGTTGTGTAACTTTTAGTGATACGTGCTACCAAATGTCTTATCAAAATTATCGTTGCAAGTGTATAACTAGTTGAATCTCGCTTACAGCTTAAAAACTTTATGAGTTATAATGAAAAGTGTGATCGCTGGTTGCATAATAGGCTGAGTCAAGGGACGTATACCCTATATTAATAAAATTTATTTTTAATAGGTTAGCGGCGACCATCAGTTGAATCGGGTGAATCGATTGGGTCGATACTTTTTTCCGCAATATTTTGTTATCGGGCGTAGCGTTTTGTCTATTGTTTCGGTTGCCTATTGTTCGTTGCGCGAGTGATCGAGTGAGCATGAGAAATCGTGGTTCACTGGGTAGGATGGGTCGGTGGTTAGGTTCATAATTAATTGTGATCCAAATTATTCGTTCGCCATGCATGTCGGGTCACCCTATCTTGGAACAAATAAACCACTGTCCCATTTTGTAAGTGACTTCAGCGGCATCCGAACTGTTGGTGCAGACTGGTTCAAGTTGGCTCTCAAGCTTTGAGATGAATTGCCTTGTTGTCCTAATGAAAAACCACAACCACACTTTGTGAGTGCCCCAATAGCATCTTTACTGTTGGTTAAAATAGGTTCAAATCGGAAATCGGTACTATTTGTCAAATATTTCACTTGACAGCTTTTCATTAACCAAAACGAACCGTGCTGCGACCCGATCCTATTATCCAAAATCCCAGTGATTTCTTGTGGAAGTGCAATGGACTCCACAGCTTCTAATAAAGCGAGTATCACGTCAACATATTCCTACCTTTTCCTTACTTGACCTGCATTTGGACGGGGCCGGCGCCCGTATTGCCTTAGTTTGAGATCACCGGTTTTTACACATTGAAGATATATGTTAGTCCCAAGCACCATCTGTTGGTTCCCTGTGGGATAACAGTTGATCTGAGAACAACGGAGTGGCAACCTCGGGCGGTCAATCATACTTTTGCTCATGCTCAGATTATGCAGGACTCTAGCAGTAGGGAAAAGTATATGTACATACATCGATCTGCTGACGTTTTTCAATTATGCCGATTAGCTTTGAAACAAAACTTATTAAATTCGCTTTCTGACAAATCCATGCTGGTCACCACTTATAATATGCTGGATTACAGGGTAAAGAACATCTAACATCATGCTCTCAAACCCCTTCGGAAGGCAGCTCAGAATGAAAATTCCTCTGTAATTCTTGACATAGTACACGTTGCCCGATTTGTGGATTGGCGTCATGAGAGCCTCTTTCCATTTTGCTGGAAACACACTTTCAGCAATGGAACGAAGAAGCTAGTCGTATCAATGATGTAGAGAACTTCTTGGTGAAAACCGGCTGGAGTGAATCTGATCCTGGTCCCTTAGAACTGTCGATACCACGCAGTTTGGTGAAAACGTCATGCTGCATGAATGAAGTCGTAGGCAGATTTAGGTCGAACAAATGCAGACAACTCAAGTACGATTCTGACAATGGAGCTAGACTATTGTTTAGCCCACTTTGAAAGAATGAAAAGACAAGATTTGCAGAGTTAATCTGTGTCGTTGAGGTGTTATTTGCGTTGCTAACAAGCGGGGGACAAATACAGAACTGCTTTTGATCGTCTTTCATGTTGCTCTCAATCCGGTGAATTTGTGACTGAAAAAATGACGTGTTCAGAGCGTGGAATTGGGATTCCGAACCGCGCACTAAAGCTTTATGCTCTTCAGTTTAAAAAAAATTAAAGTTTTAAAAAGTACCGTCTACAAGCTTTTCGCAGCCGATTATGAAGATTTCGCAGTTCTCCGATCCACCATGGCTGTACGTTTCCTCAAAGGTACGCGTTGTTAAAAAATACAAGGCCGACTTTCGTCAACATCCTCGCCACGAATATTCCTGTTTTCAAAACACGTCTCTTGCCATTTATAAGGAAGCACAAAGTATTAGCTCTGTTTTAGCCTGATCAAGCTTCCTGCCACTACGCTCGGTGTTTGAGTGGTACCTAGTCAACGCACATTGGTCCAGAATGCGAATTTATCTGGACGTTTTCAGCCAAAGTTTGATGTTTTAGAGATTTTGGAGGTTTTTGGTGTTTTTTGTACAATTGTCTTGTACAAAGTTGTTTCTAATAATAAGGCCTTTCTTTAAGTGTTAACGAAAACCAGGGTGGTCCTTATTTTCAGGGAAATCGAAAATCTAACTTTTTTATTTGCAGAAATAAAGAAATATATTTATGAAAATAGTTGTGAATGAAAAAATTTCAAGCAACTTTATTTGAACAAATTTTTATCTAGCTTTTGAAGTAACCGAATTAGAGCAATTGTACCTACTTAGCTAAGGGTGTCCCTATATAAATCATTTATTTTGCTCTATCTTTTTCATTTCAGATTTTTCAGCTAAGCTATCTTCCCATTGATTCTAGAATAATCAAAGATACAACTTTTGATGTACTGAAATTGTCGCTATCGTATGTCAACAATAGTTAAAATGGTTTTTTTTGTAAAAATTTTTTTTTTTTTTTAATATTGATCGCTCTGGTTGGGGAAGACAGAAAAAATATTTCTCAACTGCATTGGGAAGGTCTCATTTTATTGAATATTATGAATGAAAATTTTAGATATGTTATTTGTTTTTAATTTAGTTAAACGCATTTGAAAAGAGCGTAATTTTATATGAAAATCGTACATAATTCGCTAACAGTAGAATATATCGGCAAGATTTATAGGACAAAAGCTACATACAAGTTCTAAAAACCATCTGCGAGCAACTTTGTAGGACAATTTGAAATAAAAAAGTTAGAACAAAAACTTTTTTTTTGTAGGCTCAATTTTGTGCCAAAAGATATAAATGCACTAAATTCACCAGAACTTCAACCGATTGAAAAATTGTACACAATTTGATGGGCGGAGTCAAATGGAAGGTGCGGGCATTTGGGATGGGAGATGAAATTTGAATGACACATTCAGTAGTTTTTCATTCTCTGAAAATTTCAATAAAATCTGATAACGGTTTAATTGTGGTGAGAAATTATGTGTGTGCCATTTTTACCGAATACACCCTTTAGGAAGACACCTATTGAGTTTTGTGAGCAGCTAGTGGTACAACATCCGAGAACGAAGTTTGGCCATCGTATTCAGCTTGAGAGATCGATTAGGTTGTTTGCTGGCTCTGTAAGGTTTCAAATCTTCCCGGAGGTGAACGTATGCGGCACCAAATTGCTTGTTCGAATCAAGATCAGCAATGTTTGGGTTATTTATATTTGTCGCTCAGTTGCCGACAATGGTTTTATCAGGGGCTGGATACTCAAGAGGATTTTTTTTCAGGATGTTGGTAACCTGCCTTTTTTTAAATTTATCTAAATTTTTCTCGTAACTTTGGGATAAAAAACTACTGAATTGCTGTTAGAGATTTTGCCTTCTGTTATATCTTGATCTGAATTACAACCCTACTTTCGATATATTTTAGTATGTACATCAGGCCCTCCTGGCATATCGATTAATATCTGTCAAGTTGGGAACGATCGAAAACAGAAACGAACTAATACTTGAAGACAACGGTCTCTTTCAAAGAAGTAAAGTTAAGAGTGAAACAAGTTTTATTTCAACGTCCTTTATCACTGCCTATTGTCAGAACTGGGCCTTTTCACAGACACTAAAC
>JASCZW010002815.1:0-29305 GCA_034211315.2 Aedes japonicus | reverse complement strand
CGGGTCACCTGTTGCTTGTCAATTTCTTTTTGAGATCTAACTCCTGTTTCTTCTAGACTTTTTGTTCGGTCGCGTCATCGTCCCTCTCCCTGTACTCGCATTTGCGTCAGGTGGCAGCTGAGCCACTCTTGATGTCCCATAACGAATAACTCTGTCTTCAAATGAGCATTTCGGCTGCGACGCCGCCACGTTTGATAACGGGTGTTGTATATCAGCTTCTTTAAATATCAGGTGCCATTTTGCCGGAACTATCTGGCCTGCTTGGAGGTCGCTCCCTCGATGGCATATGATATGATGGCTCTGCAAAAAGACAGGCGCACACGTTACCCTTTTCATGGCAATGTATTGCCAACTCTTTGGCGCTCTGGATATTAAGAGCTCGGTCTCCAGCGCCTCTCTCACCTACGGCATCTGAGCTATCCTTCCTTCGCTTGAAGACTCTACTTTACGTTTTTTACTTTTATGTCATTTGCATTGACGTGAAGTCAATAATGACTTTCAACTGCTCGAACGCTAACTACGATGGAGCTTTTCTCGCTTCCTCCTGTTCAGATGGTCAGGACCACACGGCTCTCTAACTTAGCGTGGTATCACCTTCCAGATACCATGGTACTTCCTGAAATGTCTGTGGAGCCACCTGGCGAACAGGTTTTTCCTTCTCTTGGTTTTCCTGTTCCGTGAGATAGTATCCTCCATTCTCTTGATCCAACCACACGCAGTAGTCCTTCTAAAATGATCCACCAGTCATCTACATATAGCTTGAGCAAGCAGTGGAGAGCCGTAGAGAGACATCTAGAACTGCTCTGCAAAACTGGCGGCCGAGTTGAAAGAACCTTAACACGGCGTAAATATGCTCTAAGGTGCGTTTGCGATCATAAAGTCTTCTACAAAATGTACCTCAGCAAGTTGTCCATCTTTTTTGGTGACAGTTTTGTGGATCCAAACACTACCGCTAGAGACGTACCGGTTGCTAACTTTTCAACGAAACACAATAGAAGTGTAATTTCAAACGCAAGTTTGTAGGGACTATAATTTCAAGCAACTTTGCTGAAGACACAATTTTTCTAGCTCTTCCTAGTCTTAAAAAAAATGAGTTTTTTTTTATTATAACTGTTTTGTTTCTCATTTTGAGTGCGGAACTACAAATCTATCACCAAAAGATGGACAACTTGCTTAGGTACAACTTTGTAGGAGACACCATGATTCGGATACGAAAGCCTTAGGAGGCCTGCCAAAGGTTTCAATGCAGACAGAAGCGGTTACCTGTGCCGTTGGAAACTTGCTATTTCCTGCTTGCTGTCACCGCGCGCAGTACTCAGGGAGACGACACAGGGGCCAGCCGGAATGCAGCAGTCTCGTTATAACCTAAACGTGGCGAACTTTAAAGCACCTGAACATGTCTGAGTCTCTGCGTATGTGTGCATGTGTGCATGCGCAGCGAGCAATACCGTTATCAGTTTATTATCAGAACGTCAGTGGGATGCGCACAAGGCAAAACGAGTTTTCTTGGTGACCGCCTCTAGATTGACTGCGACGTCACGTATGCTGGAGAGAAGCAGTGGCTGCGGAACGAATGTGAAGGCAATTCTGAACTGTCATCTCCATTATAATATCTACCGAGTGCTGACCGAAGTAACGCTGCGGTCATCTACAACGAGGAGGTGACTCGCTCGAGACAGATTACTGCCGAAACTGTCTCTTCCGACTAGATCTATATGTATGTGGAATTTGCATGAGGCCCAATGAGTGAACCCGGCAGATACGTCGCACATTCCGGAACTGTGTGCAGCAAATAATTAATAAAGCGGGTTGCGGCGATTCTGTGATGATTGTTGGCGACTACAATCTGCCTCATCTACTCTGGTCCTTCGACGAGGACCTGAACTGCATCTACCAACCAATGCATCAATTGAATAGGAGCTTGTATTCACCGAAAACATGATTGCTAGTGGATTGCGAACTGGATTTGTGTTGTGCGTAATATCACCGAAGACTCCTAGACTTGGCCTTCGTGGCTGTGATAATGCAGCCCTGGACCGTCGTCACCAGCCGTTCGTCTCGGTGAACACACGACATTCCTTGCGATGAGTGTATTCGCGCAACTACGGAAGACCTGACTTCGATTTCAACCGATGCGACTACGATTCAGTTTTTGAAGATCTACTTTCACTGAACTGGGAGGAAATTTTTCACTGTGCCAGCGTCTACGCTGCGGTCTGCCATTCTGCGGCGTGATTTTCGAATCATAGCGAGACCACTGTCCTCTCCGCAGACGTTATCCTCGCCAGCATCGGATTGAAACCTGACGTGCCATAGGTGGAATACCGAAAAGACTTCGACATCAGCGTAACATGCTATGCTAACAAGCTCGCCGCCGTGTTCCGGGTCATCGAACGCGGAAAACAAGCTCAATTCTTCGCAGAGCTCAAGGCTGAATACGCCGAATGCGACCGACGCAGCATGTTTCCGATGGCTCGACCAGTCGAGAGCCTTGAAGGTTCAGTCAACTTTTTGCTGATTTCTTCAAATCAGGTTCACAATCTTTGACTCGTCAGTTTGAGGTCTTGAATGCTTGCCATCATACGATATACAATTTCCGTGTCCAACCTTCACCGTAGCAGATCGTCAGCAATGCACTGAGAACTGTTGACCCTTCGATAGGGGCTACCTCCCGTTTTCATTCGTCGATGTGCTGAGCTACTTGCAACCCCTGTGTGTTTGCTATTCAACCTGTCGCTATCGGAGACTACTTTTCCGGATGTATGGAAGTTGTCTGCGGTCTCTCCCATTCACAAAGCTGGAAACATCCATGATGTTAAGAATTACCGACCTATTTCGATTCTTTGCTGCTTAGCCAAGACGCTTAAACTGTTGATTCACGATAGAATGTATTCTGCTGCTAAGCCCATCATCTCGCAATATCAGCATGGCTTTGTGAAGAATCGCTCTACTGCTATAAACCTAATGGCATATGTTAGCGCACTAAACTCCAGTTTGGAAAAGCGCTGCCAACTTGACAGTATTTACGTAGACTTTTCCAAGGCGTTAGATAAAGTACCTCACGAATTGTCAATGAAAAAGCTCGAGAAACTAGGATTTCCTAATTGGCTCATCATGTGGTTACGGTCATACTTACTAGACAGATCCGCCTACGTGAAGCTTAGCTCCATTAAGTCAAGCTGTTTTGCAATACCTTCCGGCGTGCCTCAAGGTAGCCACCTCGGTCCCTTGATCTTTATTCTGTTCGTCAACGACTTGAGCCACCGTGTGAATTCGCATCACCTTATGTATGCCGACGATCTTAAAATTTACGGGAGGACCAGCTCACTGGTTGATTGTGCAGCTTTACAGCAAGATATTGACACCATAGCGAGTTGGTGTGTTTCAAACGGAATGGAGATGAATGCGATGAAATTTGTTTATTTGTTTATTTGTTGTTGTACATTTCATCTCACATATGTTTGTCTTAATGAATAAACCAGTTAACGCTAGCATTAAAATAATCGTCTTATAAAGGTAGTCAATGGCATATTAAAGTCGAACAAGGAATAAACACTATTAAACGCATCGGCAGCAGCACGCAGGGGTTCGTTCATACCATAAAGATGATTACGAGGCACAAGGTGCAAAAAGTTCCGTTGTCGAATCACTCGTTCAGGTGCATAGAAGCTCAGTTGATTGAGAAGTTCCGGAGAGTCAATTTCACCGGTGATCACCTTAGCCGCAAAAACAGCTTGCACTCTGCGCCTCCTTCGTTCTAACGTATCGATTCCAAGCAATCGACACCGATCTTCGTAGGCAGGGAGGTTTGCTGCGCCCCGCCATGATAGGTGGCGTAGTGCGTAGCGAACAAACCTACGCTGGACAGACTCCAGCCTCGCGATCCAACAGCGTTGATAAGGGCTCCATACAACAACACTATTTTCCAGTAACGATCGCACCAACGAACAGTACAGTGATTTCAGGCACAGAGGGTCCCGGAAGTCTTCAGAGATTTTGAAAATAAATCCAAGCTGCCGGTTTGCCTTCGCTATTACATTGTGGTAATGTGGCCTGAACGTTATCTCTTGATCGAGAATCACTCCTAAGTCCTTGACCTGCCCCACTCGTTGAAGTACACTTTCCGAGATATGGTAATCAAATTCAATTGGCTTGCGCTTTCGGTGGAATGAAATAACCATGCATTTATTGATGCAAAGTGTCAGGAAATTTGAAGAGGACCACGTCGCCATATCATCTACACGTGATTGCAGGTTTTCACAGTCCTCAAAACATTTGATGGTCATGAACATTTTAACGTCATCCGCATAAAATAATCTACACCCTGGAGGTAGAAGATAAGAGAGTTCATTGATGAACAGCGTAAACAGGAGAGGTCCGAGGTTGCTGCCTTGTGGAACACCGGAGGAATTTGTGAAACTTTCCGAGAGCGATGATCCGATTTTCACGCAGAGCAGGCGATTTGTCAGGTATGATTCAAACCAGCACGCCAAACGGGAAGAAACACCAAGTTTTTTTAGGTTTGCCAGCAAAATGCCAAGATCCACACGGTCAAATGCTGCCTTAAAATCTGTATAAACAGCATCGATTTGACCACCACCGTCCATGGTGCGCACACAAAGTGAAACGAACTCGGTTAAATTTGTAGCTACAGATCGTTTCGGGTAAAAACCGTGTTGAGCCGTTGAAATGTATGCTTTGCAGGAATTGAATAAAGCATCATTTATGATGATTTCAAACACCTTAGAGCACGAACATAGTGATGTGATCCCTCTGTAGTTTTCTACATTCCGTTTGTCACCCTTTTGTAGACAGGAAACATGTGAGAAAGTTTCCACTCGCCGGGAAATTTACTTTCGTTCAGTGACCGTGAGAACAGTTTAGCCAATGGTATAGCAAGCGAATTAGAGCAGTTTTTAGAATTGACGATGGAATCCCATCCGGACCAGCAGTATACGAAATTTTCAGCTTTCTGAGGGCCGACTGGACGGTGTGTTCGTCAACAATAAATGCATGAAAATCAAAAGCATTACTTGGAGTGTATTGAGTCGCGGATGCTGTTTGACCGGAAGTGGCAGGGTTGTCGTTGAAGGTACTTTTAAAGTGCTTAGCAAATAGCTGACATTTATCCAGCTCGGAGCTAGCAAGTTGTTCGCCGAGATGGACTGATATAGGCAAACCAACTTCTTTGCGCTTGGAATTCACAAACGACCAAAATCCTTTAGGGTTTCTACGAAGAGATGACTGCTTACGAATAACGTATCGACGATATAAGGAACGGTTGTAAACACGGTAAGCATTGCTAGCACGGTTGAATTGTTGCTTACTAAACTGTGAGTGACACCGGCAGTGATGTCGCAATGTTTTTGCTCTAACACGTTTGAGTCGACGCAAACGGCTGTTTGACCATGGGGGCTTTTGCCTCGGGCGACAAAAAGGAACATGTTCAGTAATTATATCGCGAACAATGCGGCTGAAATAAATCACAGCGTCATCAATGCAATCGAAATCATCGATAGGTTGCCAATCGACACGGGAAATAGCAGCACAAATATCGGCATGGTTAGCACGGCGGTAGTCGTACATCTGCGAACCATCGGTGCAATCGTCAAACGCTATCGAATCTGGAAGGTTAACCACCACGTTCAATGCTGGGTGGTCGGCGTCAAGGGAGATAAGCGGTTCAATAGCTTCGGCTACTTCACATCCATTGCAAACTGCGTCGTTTGCAAGGACGAGATCCAAAAACCGTGAATTTCTGTTCGGTACTCCGTTAAGCTGAGTCAAGCCATGGAAGGAAAGACCGTCGACTAACGCACAACCGGCGTTTGAAAGAACAGATTGAGGATTGACTTCTAGAAATCCGTTATCCGTTGCTTTCCACTGCAAACACGGTTGATTGTAATCCCCAAACTGCAACACGAAGTCATTCAAAGCAAGGTTGGAGATAATTGAACCAATGGAATCCAGATGATCACGTATGCAACTCATATTGTCACGTAAATGTAAGGTGATAAGTTTCAGTAAATCTCAGAGGCAACTGATATACGATTACGGAGTAAGCGGCATCAAATTGGACCGTGGATCTTCAATTAAAGACTTGGGAGTAGTAATGGACTGCAAGCTGAGCTTCAACGAAAACATCACTGCAACCACTGCTAAGGCTTTTGCAATGCTAGGATTTATACGCCGAAATGCATCTGAGTTCTGTGATGTGTATGCATTGAAAGCACTTTATTGTTCGCTCGTTCGAAGTGTTCTTGAATATGCTGTTCAAATCTGGGCACCTCATTACGAAACTCAAATTACTCGTATAGAAAGAATACAACGTTGCTTCGTACGTTTCGCTTTACGGCGATTACCATGGAACGATCCGGCTAGGCTGCCGCCGTATGAACATCGACGCCAATTAATGAGATTGGAATCCCTGCGCCAGCTGCGTATCTACTAACAGAAAATGTTCGCGTTCGATTTACCAAGCAACCGAATTGACTGCCCAGATCTTTTGCAGCAGGTAAACTTCTTCGTTCCCGACAACGATCGATATTTTGGACTGCTAGACACCGGACGGTGTTCGGACAAAATCACCCGCTTGAAAATTGTTTTAATTTGTTGAATGATGTTGAAACGTTCGATTTTAGTATAAGTAGAGACCGTTTTAAAACTATTATTAGGCAAATGACTCAGATTTAAGATTGGTTCAGTCCGTGCAGCATAACTGAAAACGTAGTAAATAAATAAATAAATAAATAAATCATGTCGAAATCTCGTTTATTAGTTTTATGGACATAATCTCAAAATACAATACATTTACCACTATTTGTACTATGACCAAATATTTGCTATATGCAGAGAGATAGCAAGTAAACATCATCGATACCTGACAGGTGTCTATCTGCCTATTCATGACAAATTTGACGTCATTGTACGAATAGTCTGATGCAAGCATTAACTAGATGGGGACCCCTATTTTATCTCCAACCATGCGTCTCCATGAGATGGATTATGATACGATTGTTGGTATGGAAACCGAATGGAGGACATTCAAACCTATTCCAATAGATAAAATAACCTAAAACTGCGGGCCAACATTTAATTATCTATTTGTTGTCGTTCATCTATTCATACATTCCAAATTCCAAACCTCCAGTAGTGAGACAGTATCGCATTAGCCGCATCTACCTGCCAGCTTCAACAACGCTATCATCGGTTGTATAATTCAGTGGGCAAATTTCCCTCCATGGATGCCGTCCGTCCATTCTCTGCACATGCAAAGATAGACCATAGATTGCTCCGTATATCGTCGTCATTGCCAGCTTCGGCCAATATTTGCGACTGTCACTGCTGTCTAATGGTACCGGCATATTTGTGGGGCGGGTACTTGCCGAGCAGGGTATGCCTTTCCTTCGGGGACAGTAAAACACACTTTATCCCGGACAATCGAAAGTTATGTAATATGCAAAATGACATCGAACGTAAAGCATGATTAGCCAGCATATTGGTTTTCGTCGTCGTTCCCTCAGAGCCGCATCAACATTCCCCCCAGAGAGCGTGGACATCCATTCCGATTCGATCCGTCCTTGAATGTTTCATCTCGGCTTCCGCCGCCCCGCCAAATGCATTCCACTAAAGTTTGATGTGAATTTTTCTATTTTCAGAGTACACGTGTCTTTGCGTCGGAGAAAACCCGAACCACGGATACACCAATTTTGACAACTTCATGTGGTCAATGTTAACAACCTTCCAGCTAATTACGTTAGATTATTGGGAAAATGTATATAATATGGTGAGTATGTGATTTTTTTCCCCCTAGCAGTTGTATTGTATTGCCCCAGGGAGGATTCCCGATTGCCGCTTATGAATATTCATGAAACCGGATGCACATGAATACCTGAGTAATAATCAAGTCATACAAACAGTTCATGTTCGGCTTCCTAATCCTGCACATGTTGTACTTCTGGTACCTTCTGGTTATCCTTTTCACCACTTTGTTAGAGCCGACACTTGGAATCAGATAAATCTGGAAATTCAGGTCCTAGGACCATTCATGATGGTAGAGGAATTGAAAATGTTGCCACACCTTTCCACCTAACGCAACGCCAATGAATATGCAGAGAAACGTGTATCGGAATTAATGAACTGAATATTATTTAGTACACTCTCCGCATACTCTACGCCCCCCTCTAGAAATTCCTCTAGTTTCCACCTAGGATGTTCGTTGTGAAAATGAAAATTCAATAGGTAGGTGTTTGTAGGACCGGAGGTGTTTGGCGATAGAGTAGGGTGTTGAATAACACTGTTTGTGTTGTTGCACTTGTTCCAGTTCCGTTCAAAAGTGGATAAAATTTAGATTTAATTGGCTGTAAGTTTCGGAGTGGCATAATTTATACAATTATTATGATAAATAGGTACCATTTCAGAGAAGAATGGGCGACTGCATCCTGCATTCAGTTGGAAAATGGTTGCAATCGAGGGCTACCAATTTTTAATTCAATTAGAGCAGGATTTTAATTGCTGTTGATTGCGTTCGGTTTCAAAGGGCTCATCAATTATTCAGGCAAATGTCAAATGAAACTCTATTACATGAAATTGCTGTCTCATGGAATCTGGACCTCCTATGATTTAAATAAGTAGCACTGATGTGAAGCAGGGAGGCATGTCATTGTGGTAACATAGAAAATCAGAATGCTTGCTGTGAAAAAAAGAAGAAAGATAGATAGCTGGAAGATATACTTGGTCCCCTTAATCCCAGATACAAAATCAAGCTGAACAATGCATTAGGTCCTAAGTAACATTGGAAGACCCTCTTTGTCGACTTTTTCTTTGCGTTTCTACGGCTATGTAAACACATGTTCAAGTATTTTCAATACACATTAGTGTAAAGTGTAATTAAGAATCCAATACGTCAAACACATCTGCAAATCGTTTAATAGACAAACTATTAACCAAAGAGAAAGTCGACGAAGAGAATCTCTCAAATTTACTTAGGACCTAATGCATTGTTCAGCTTGAAATATTGGAAATGTTTTCGATTTATTCTTCATATTAGCTACCGGTTGAAAAAGTTTTAAAGATTTTAAGAATCTACCATACATGATTTGTAGTAGACAATCGTGAGAATTTTCGAGAAGCAAAGAAGAGCGAAACTTTTGAAACCCCTAATGTCATCTGGCCATATTGAAGAACAATTCCACTCTTATGGTAATGGTGGACAGTGTAGTTTGTTCCTGCAGCGCAGTGATTACTTATCACATATTTAGTGTAAAACAGTGAATTTGATACCGCAAAAGAATTTCCATCGCGCACATAAAGAGTTGTTTCAACCAGATAAGTTGGAGACGATTGGTCTCCCGTGTTGGTTTTCGATCAATTTTGATAATTTTTGCCCCGGCTGGCGGCTGGTGAATATTGTTTGCACATTGTTTTTTATTCCTCTGTGTTGTGTGTTGTTTGCATACCGCCCGTTTGATGTGAATAGGTTGTAACCGAAATGGAAGAGAGCAAATAGTGTGGAGATTCTGTACTGCCTAGTGATATCCCTTCAGCCTGCTCCAGTTGTGCTAGAGTATACCATTATAGGTGCACTCCATACTGACAAATGCAGTAGCCAAGCTGGTCAGTGAGAACGATAATGTGCTGTTCAAATGTGGTGATTGTTTATTACAAGGGGTGTCCAACAGCAATGATTGCTTGTCACTTCCCCCAAAATTACTCTGATTCCTCAGTTATTACAAAGATTATTGTGATTACTGATAATTACTTATGATTACTCATATTTATTCGTGATTACTCATGATTATTTGATTATGTGATTATTACTTATGATTACTTGCGTGATTATGTGATTACACAGTGCTTACAAAGGTTATTGATTACTCACAGATGATTACTCATGTTTACACATGGTTACTCATGATAACTTGATGATCACTTTTGATTGCATGCGTGATTTTGATTACTTCCCTTAAATTGGACATTGCTACTCAAAAAAGGGTTATTTACATAACAATTTAGGTTATCTTTTTTCACGGTGATAGTCGAAACCAAATGTCAAACCTTCAAATCAAAACCAAATCGTAGGCAATTTCGAGCCAAATTTCACGTGATCCCGGCAATTTTTAACTGTAAAAGTAAATGGGCAAACGGATGTACTCAAGAATCACGAAGATTGAGCTACCAAACGTTGGGTTTTGGTGTTAAAAATGAATTGTCTCGTAATACGGGTTTATTCGAGGGACAATCTTTTGGCCCTAGAAGACCAGGGTGGTAGTAATCCATTTCAGTGATAACATCGTAATGAGCATGAAAAGTCACGAAGGTTGAGCCGTCAAACTAATAGTTTTGATACGAAATTTAATTGGTTCTATAATACGGGATCTCTGGAAGACATTTCGAGGGCCACCGATGATCAGGCAATTGAACATGTTTGTTTCCGACCTAAAATAATCATGAGCCTGTAACACCACGAATACTGAGCCGTGAAAATCATGTTTTGGGAACAAAAATTGTATCATCCACATTACGGGTTTCTCCGGTCGGGGGCCACAGGGTAATCAATGGTTTATTTTCGATCTCTTACAATCTTGGGCATGAAATATCACGAAGATTAAGCCGTCAATCATGATTTTGGAGCAAAAACTGAATAATTCCCATTACGGGTTTTTTCCGGAGGACATTTCGAGGGCCGGAGATGACCAGGGTGGTTAATGGTCAAGGGGTGAGTCGCTCAGCACAATATCTAGTGTGCCCATTTTTTTTAGTGTGACTCAGCGTTACGATGAGTCCTGATGTTTCGATCGTGGGGCAAATATGTGCCCATGTGTGCCACGGTAATTTGACAGTTCAATCGTTATGTTTTGGCTACGCATGGTAACCCGATGATTGATTTGTTTTGCTTTGCCAAACTTTTGATAAAAACTTTCAGCGATGGTAGATAAATAATGGAGCTCAAGATGCTAATCGCTGAAAGTAAGTGCGAGAATACTTTTAAACTGTTGTATATTTAAGATTACTTAATCCTCTTTTTCAGCAATACGTGAAGTATGCTTGCGAAAACAACGAACAAGACGTGTTCGAGCGTGAACAAGTCCAGATTTGAAGGTTTTCCTTCACTGCCTTAGCAGCCACCGAAAAGTACAAAGTGCGGTACATAACACGGAAACAAGCACATAATTCTTCAAAATTAGGCTGTCCTAGCTCTTCGGTCCTTTAACTAGGGTCCAAACGACGCACTTGAAGCCAAATAGCCACTAACTAAAACTCCAACACCGAAGGGGTTATTAATTATTCCCGCTGCACCACCGAAAGCGACAAAGTCCCTATCCACCAGGGGACTTGGGATACTTCACACACACGGAAAGCAACACAAAGGCGAGACTGAGATCGACCGTTTCGTTTGAATTGTAATTCGGAAATGATTTCTTGTGTCTAATAGGGCTGTGTACATAAGAATAGAATGGGGGTTATACAAACGAAGATGTGATCGTTGCACGATCGATGATCTCTTGTGCCCATTTTTTTTAGTGTGCCTCTAAACGATACGATGTTCCGATCCTAGTGCCAATCTAGGACAGGACCTACCAGCTCAGAAAGAAATGACCTCTTTTAAATTTATGATTGCTATGATACGGAGGTCGCTTCAATGTTGCCAGATATGTTTACACAGTAATCCCATTGAAAATAAAGTAATTAAAAAAAAATCTTTTGTCGTTCGGGAAATGAAGCTGCATTAAACTAAACGTTAATTGATAAGGTTTCATTGAATTTTATTTATGCTTACGCTGCAAGTTCTGCTGTGAGGAGAAAGCTTGAGCAAGAGAATGTCTTCCTCGCTTGCGTTCCCATTGCAGGCCTTCACCCACTCTAGGCGAACGATCTCTCGGGAGCCGATGGAAATGAAGACCCGGATGTGACACATCACTGTGACCACAATTTATCGCTTTGCACCTCATTTCGAACAGATTTAAAATAAACCACTGCAAAAGTGTACTTTCATTTCCGCATTTGTTCTAGTTGTCACAAACAAAAAAGGTGAAAAAGCAGTGACTACTAGCAACACCGCCAAACCAACAACAAACTGCCTGCTTGTAACATAACTCGACGGAGGCGGTAGAGGCGGTTGTCAAAGAGACCAATAAAAAACGGTCTTTTTTGACAGGTAAATGGTCTTACTTTTGCACTAACAGCTGTCAGGTCCTGTCCTAGGTGCCAATGTGTGCCACAGTAATTTGACAGTTCAATCGTTATGTTCTGGCTACACCTGGCAACCAGACGATTGTTTTGTTTTGCTTTGCAAAATTTTTGCATGCGATTTGGGTTTCGATCAAGATTTTTGTTGCGGAAATCGCGTTTTCGATAATTTTGTGACAAGACAGCAACTTTTAGTGCTGGATGTATAAAAAATAGAACTCAAGAAGCTTATGTATATTTATGATATATTTATTCTTTTTCTTTGGATGTTGGTTTTCCCGGCTGACGCGAAGCTTCGACAAATATTTTAAACATTTTCACTGTCCGTATATGTTCGACGTCATTTCCTTGATTAACATTCTGGCATTTGGAAATGAACATTATCGCTATGCCTGGTCAAGCTGTAAATGTGCCAGTTTCCTCACTAATCCATCAAAAACGACAACCTCGATATTTGCTCATCCGTTTGGCAAATAGGGCATAACGCCTCCACCCGAAATGTTCCACAGCCGTTAGAATTTCAAGGTTTTTCAGCTGCTCCAATAAGGCATCAAAAGCCGAGTTCTCAATACGTCCCGCGAAAGAAAGTTATTGTGAGATAAAATTATGATTTAATCTTAAATACATTTACTATAAAGCAAAATGCAGCATAATTTTCTCATGAAATACGCGGTGCTGAAGAAGGTGGCGGTTGTTATATTCTTTATTCATTTTTTGCGCATGATATTGGCGAGATCCAGGAGTCACATCACTTCTCCGCTTAGAAACCGAAATTTATCTGTGTTTCCTACTTAATATCTTCTAACGAAGTTCCACCAGCTGCAACATCTTCACGAAGGTTCTCAGTCATGATCGTCTTCTTCAATTACTCGGATCCTCTCAATGATAAACTGACCCAGTGACTGGCTGCAGAGGTTTTGCTTTTCACAATATTCCTGATATAGATGTGATGATATTTCGCCTCCAATTCGCTCCAAAAATGTGCCTTTAATTGAAGCTTTGTAGTGGTATCATGTCACGACCTATTAATTTGATCACTTACCTCATGTATTGTTCCACTCAATCTTTTGCCTCATCAAACTGGAAGCTCAAATGTTCACTTATGATGAAATTTCTTCTAATACTTATTTCTGTTTCGTGACAATACAAACAAACTAAAACAACACCACAACAATTTATAACGTCAATTATCCAGGGTTGCCAGGTTATATATTTGACAAGTACAAACGTAAAAGTGTGCCTCAGAGTGCCACACATGTTCCGTTATGGTGTCAGATTTTCTAGCTTTTCAGAGCCTGGCACACTGTTCCAGCGATCACCTTGCGCTTGGTCTCTCACATCTTGATACGTTAGCACCGGATGCGTCTTGGCGTGAATTTGACAGTTTTCCGCATGGGTTTTTCTGTCAAATTTACGTCAACGCTTCCGCAACGTATCAATTGTGGGTGGCCCTTCAGGGTCGTCGGCCGTCCGGAACCGGTCTTTCTTTCGATGCACTGATTGATGTCTAATAGTGCCAAGATGTTGTAGATGCCAGAACGGGCGTATCTGGCGTCCTCAAAGTACCGCACGATGTCCGTGATCGACGTGGCGGGGTGCCGTTCTTTGAACCCGCACACTTCTGAACGGAGTTGCTTCACTGTTCTTATCATCACGGTTAGAGTTCGACTGATAGAGTTGTCAAATTTTGTCTGCTGACCCATGAGTTACTATGATTGATACTAACTGGGTTGTTTTGTTAGTGCGGGTGAAGGTAAACCCATGAAAAATCGGCAATTTTTGTTAATTGTTTTTAATGCAAACTTTAAGTATTTATGAAAAATTTAATTTACTTAAGAAAAGATCATCAAAATGAGCTCAGTCATCATTTCACAATACAGCATTCTAACACTTAACTCGCGGCAGGATTAGAGAAGAACAAACATGTCGAATATAAATGACTTTTGTTTTTTTTAGTTAATTTTAGGTACTTTTTTAGCTGAAAAGTATTCTCTACAACCTCTTGGACGAACCTTTCGTGAACTTCAAGGTTTTCTATAGAAGTCAATAAGAAGGCTGCTGGAAGCTTAAAAACAGTGAATGCAAACTAGAAAGTTCTATTAATTACTTAAAAAGTAAGCATGATAGGATTCTCATCATAATCCATTGATTTACTGGTTAAGCCAAAAAACACCCTTTTATCAGAACTATTGGTTGCTTGGGCACCCTTGCCGTAAGAAAACGTAGCCTACGTCAAAAGATAGGGATATACATAGATGGAGGACATACTTGATCCAAAGAGGAACCATCATCCAAACATGAAAATCTTCGAAAAGATTGTGATTTAGTCTTCTTCTTAACTATCGTTCTCATGTAGATGTAGAAGGAGATGTTCGCTCATCACCATGAGAAACCAAGAGTGGACAGTAATATTTGCTTGAATGAAAGATATGAAGAGAAAATGTTGAAAGTTCCGTCAGTGTACGGTAGGTTGGAAATAGAATAGAAGCATTGCAAATTGAACGAAAGGGCATGGGTAAAGTAGTACTCGAACCAAGGACTTTACCTTTGCCTAATATCCCACTGCGGGGTAGACCGAGGCACGGACGAATCCGCCACCTCAACAGACAAAAGTAAGGTGTTGGTACGCGATCATGTACCACTGATAGCTTTGTGATAAGTTCTAGCGGTTGTTTGTTTGCACTCTGGTTTGGTGCGCACGTGGGAGAAGCACTCTCTTCTTTTTGGGTTTGTTTTGATTCGCAACGTCTGAGATCACTCTCTGATACCGTTCTTAGTCATTTTAAAGATATTGAGAATCTAACATACATGGTCTGTAATTGGCAAACGTGAGAAGCCAAAACATGAATTATCATGACGAGATTTGAAATGGATTCTTTCTACCACCCCTAATTCATACTGGCCAAATCGAATCAAAATTCATTTTTCTTGTTATATTATCTCACAACAATCCATTAAATTGCAGGTCCTGGCGACGTGCGGTCCGATGAGCGTGTCGTTCTTCACCGTAGTGGTATTCTTTGGTTCGTTTTATTTGATCAACCTGATGTTAGCTGTAGTTGCTTTGAGTTACGAGGAGGAAGCAGAAATCACCCAAGAGGTAAGCATCGGAGTTTCAATCAAACGCGACTCTTCACCATTTTCTCCCTCCCATCCGTCCAGGAACGTCGGAAAGACCTGATCGACCATCGGGACGATTCGACATTTAGCTTCGATCCGGCCAGTTTGAATGTTAAGCAGTTAAGTAAGCAGCAGCGCAAAAAGCTCGACGCCCGAAAGGGCGTCCTTCTGGCGTCGTATTCTCGCAAGAAGACCCGCCGGAGAAAGAAGGGCAAGGAAGGCGAAAACGGAAACCATCTTGTAAGTTGCCAGCAGATAAACGATTACGTGTGGATGGAAAGAAAAAGTGCAATGAAATTCTACCATTTTTTTTTTCTTCTCTCCATCCGGTGCAAAACAGGCCAAAAGCAGATCGGTGACGCCAAGTCCCAGTCCGAGTCCCAGACACAGCATAGTGCGACCGCAAGCGCTGGCATTGCAGCGAACGAAAGGGATGCTGACGTCGACGCCTCCAGCTCTGCCACCCGCACAGCATCAACAACAGAATCCGAACACGTTGCACCCTTTAGGTAACACATTGCACTCCATTGTCTGCATTGCCTCTATTGATTTGGCAGATGAAAACATTTAATAAACTGTCTTCTCTCTCTCATCAGGCGTGCACTATCGGGGCCAGTTGCTGCCTTCCAGCCGCCAGGCGAGTTCCAATGCTAGCGAAGGTGGTGTCAATCGAGAATCTTCCCTGGACGATTCCGGCGTGGTGGATGACCACGAGGAGCAGGACGTCGTCACTGGCTCCGAGCTGGTGCATTCTTCCTTAGTCGAGGTAAAATAAAACCAAAGGCAAAAGGAGGTGTAGAGTGTAGTTAGCAACAATCTTTCCCTCCACTAAGTCCTGTTTGAATAATAGGACTTTTCACGCCTTGCAGGTGTGAGGTCCTCACAGAATACCTAGTATAACATAGCGAAAGATTGTTGCAGCCATAAGAAAATGAAATACACCGAAGACAAAAGGCACCGGCGACAACGACGACGATGGCAGCGTAAAGTAGCGTTAAAAATTTATTAAAATTTAAAAATAAACACAGCTGCGCCCGGGCACACAGTTCACGCGCCTCGGGAATAGAACACGTGCATTCGTTAGCGCTCCTGGTCCTGGTGCATTCAACTCATCCAGTTATGAATTTTCCTCGTTTCTCAAGCTTTGTCACGCTGCCTTGACTCTGTGTATGTGCCATGGTTTGTGTGTGTCCTTGGTAGGTATTCCTCTTGTGTGCGAACCGGCCCGATGAACATAGGTGCATGATGCACACACGAAAGTGTAGTTTTCTGCTTGGGAGTATCGTTTTTCACAACTGTATGTCAACCTCCCCCTCCTTCCTTTGCTGAGTAGAGTAGTTGGCAGAGGACAAATGAAAGTAAACAGTTCTACCTCTGGGTGCCCGTGGAAACGCTACCACCCAACACCCGCAACAACCGAGTGGGTGGCCATCAGCCAGGAGCGAAGGTTCAAAGCCTGATGCTGTTGCTGGAAAAGATACAAGTGTTGAAAAATTGTATTCTCAAACGGAAGATTGCTGCCAAGCTATGATATACTGGGTGGGCGTGATGGGAATATTGTTTTTAGTGTTTTCAAATGGAACGGTATAAATACACAGCTTGGAAAACTGACAGTTTTATCGATCATTTTACAAGACGTTGGTTGCTTGGATGGTCAACCCTGGACGTGTTTTTCGAAGTTTTAATTGCCAATTCAATTTCCCTTGCCACTGCAAACGCACAACTCTACACACATACACTGCATGAGCATGAGCATGATTGATCGTCCGAGGTTGCTACTCCGTTGTTGCCAGATCAGCTGTTACAGCACAGAGAACCAACAGATGCTGCTTGGGACTAACATGCATCTTCAATGTGTAAAAACTGGTGATCCCAAACTAAGCCAATACCGGCGCCAGCCCCGCCCGAATGCAGGTCATGTAAGGAAAGGGTAGGAACATGTTGACGTGGTACTCGCTTTATTAGAAGCCACAGAATCCACTGCACTTCCAAGAGAAATCACTGGGATTTTGGATAACAGGATTGAGTAGCAGCAGGGTTCGTTTTGGTTAACGATAAGCTGTCAAGTTAAATATTTGAAAATAAGTGCGATTTCCGATTTGAACCGATTTAAACCAACAGTAAGGATGCTATTGGGGCCACTCACAAAGTGTGATGGTGGTTTTTCATTGGGAAAACCAAGTGCTTTTAAATAATGCTGAAAAGCCGATTTTGACCGGTTTAAACCAACAGTAGGGATGCCATTGGGGCCCTTCACAGAGTGTGATAGTGGTATTTTATTAGGAAAACAAGGCAATTCATCTCAACGCCTGAGAGCTAACTCGGACCGATTTTCACCAACAGTACGGATGCAGCAGGAGTCACTTACAAAATGGGACAGTGGCTTATTTCCAAGATAGGGTGGCCTGACGAGCATGGCGAACGAATAATTTAGATCACAATTAAATATGTACCTTTCCACCGACCCATCTTACCCGGCGAACCACGACTTCTCATGCTCACTCGATCACTCGCGCGACGGCAACATAAAGGCGACGCAATAGGCAACCAAAACAATAGACATAGACGTCCTATAACAAAATATGACGGAACAACGCATCGACACAATCGATTCAACCGATTTAACTGATGGTCTGGGCAAACCTATTAAACAAGGTACAATGGTAACAATTACCTGTCTTGCTCCACATCCTTGAGAGCACTTACTACCTCACAAGTCGTATGTACCCAACTCCACAGGCGTCCGTCAAGCCTCTGGTACACCAACTCATCTCCATGCCCAACCAAAGCACCACTACATAAAACCTTTTGAAAAATAGAGAGATATTAGATATTGACCCCAAAATTTGGTAGAAATGAATTATTTGTTGCCTAAAAAAAAATAAAGAACAAAGATATGTAGAATCCTTGAAGTCCCCCGGATGTCCAAAGAGCATAGCCGTTTTTACGAACAGATTGTTGCCGGTTGTCGATGGTTGATTACAACTATGTGTTGGGCACCATTGCCATGATGTGTGAGGAAGTCCAACTCTACACACATAAACTACCGCCAAACTATATTAGATGTGTATGTAAGATGGAATACAAACAAGATCATACTTGTATTGAAAAACTTTGTAAATGGTAGGAATTTGGAAAGGTGATAATCCCAGAATGTACCAGTTTCAAAGGGGAAGAAAATTAAAGATAGTAAGGTTGTCCAAACAGACAATGTTAGCCTCCTAGCACGAGTTCAGATTGACGGTGATGAAATCGTGGTACTAGACGAATTTAGGTATCTGGGCTCATTGGTGACCGCCGATAACGACACCAGCAGCCTACTTGAGACTCCGAAAGACGCTAAGATCGAACAAAGTTAGCCGAACCACACACTTGACCATCTACAAGACATTAATTAGACCTGTAGTTCTATACGGCCACGAAACATGGACATTCCTAGTGGAGGACCAACGCGCCCTTGGAGTCTTTGAACGGAAGGTGCTCCGTACCATCTACGGTAGAGTGCAGATGGAAGACGGAACGTGGAGGAGGCGAATGAACCACGAATTGCACCAGTTGCTGGGAGAACTTCCCATCGTACACATCGCAAAAATCGGTCGACTACGATGGGCTGGGCATGTCGTAAGAATGTCGGACGACAGCCCTGTGAAAATGGTTCTCGAAAACGAACCGACAGGTACAAGAAGAATAGGCGCGCAACGAGCAAGGTGGATCGATCAAATAGAAGGCGACCTGCGGATCCTCCGCAGACAGCGAAGCTGGCGAATGACAGCCATGGACCGAATAGAATGGACACAACTTCTGTGTACAGCAGAGGCCACGCCGGCCTTAGTCAGATTGGTGAGGTAAGTAAGGTTGTCCAAAACCGGTGATGTCGAAACGATTCAAGATAAAATTGTTTGCGGCAGAAGTGGACCTGAAAAATTGTTCAGCAAACTGTAGAATTCCCGGATATTCCACTTGTTCAAAATTTCAAAATTTTCAAAAATAATAATAATTTTGATCATTAAAAACTAGTCAACCAAGAAGCAAGAAGTACAATCTATTATCATGTCTTCCATCGAATGGAAAGTAAACCTTATGATCCTGGCCCATGATTTGCGTTCGATATGTAGGACGAGACGAACTAGCCAAATGCTGAAATTCACGTAAATAACTAAGAAATCAACAACAACAACAACCATTTAAAAAGTAAAGTAACATGATTTCGGATGACATTGACCAGTCGGATAAAATTAACTTATTTACCACACAATTGCCAATTATTCAAATAGGCTTTCAAATTATTGAATGGCTTGATAAAATAAACATAATCTGGCTAGTAAATGTAAAAATGAAGATTTGTGAAGTTTTATGCAAATGAAAGCAGCAGTTGCAGGTGAAATTGGCCAATAAAATGTCGAAATTTGACACGAGCCGCTTGAATTTGGACGAAATTTCGCAAACAAAGATATATTGTATGGACTCAAAAGTAACTTTTGAGAAGGGCTTATGTGTTTTTGATACAGCAATTTTGGGACAACAGAGAAAAAGTGTCTATACCATAAGAAAAAAATACGATGAAAACTTTTTCTTTCACATGAAAAAATCATAACTAAAACTTCAAATTTAAATTCCCAATATCCTCTATTTTTTTTTTTATTTCGATGATAAAATTTAGACGTGGTTTTAAAGGTAAGAATAACATGGACCAAACATTGTTTAAAAAAAAATTCTAATAGCAACTTTTGGAAGATTTTCATAAAATTAATTTATTTGTATCAAAAGTACTTTTCAATTCCAAAATATGATTTTAAGTCAAATTTTCAATCAAAATGTGTATAATAATAATCTTTTGAATATCTTTTGATATTTTGAAATTCATTTCATGAGTAGCTAAAAACTAAACAAACATGCCCTTTTCATTTGTTATTCGAGATGGTCGATCACCAAAACTATGTTTGTTTCAACCAAAATTGATATTCTAATAACTTGTTCTTTAACTTTTACACGATTGGACTAACAATTTGAAAGTTATAGGAGATTACTTCATCATTATCGTTATTAATCCCCCGATGGTTTGATCGATTCGATAAGTAAACCCAGCTTTTTGTAAACCTAAATGTACACAATAATGTAAAAAAAGAACTCCATAAACTCCATAAATATTATTCTGTAATGCGGCTTTTTTATCTCTAAGATATGAAGACTGCTGTTTTAATGAAATCATGAGTTACCACTAAAGTATGACACGTTTTAACTATCGTTTCTATATCGCACCTATCAATAGAAATCCATTGCTGATAACATATTTCAATCAAGTTGGGATGGTCTAGTTCTTTCAGCATCCATTGTTCGAAATCCTCGACTTTTGAACAATTTTCACATTCACGGAGATAGCTATATTTTGATCTGATTGGTTGTTTAAACACTTTTTTTTTCTATGTACAGGGTGTCTCACAATAGGTGTCACTTTTTTTCGGTCTTGGTTTATTTCAGCTGAGAAATTTTAGAGTGTATTTTTTTGACAGCTTACCGCTGAAGATAAATAAGCGTTTGTTTATATTTATCAGCTACCATGGAAGCAAGTTTTAGAAATACATTTGCATTAGCCTAGACCGTGTCAGATATTCAATAGCCTTAAGCAGTTCGGAGTGAGTAAGCGTTTTGTTGTTCGTACCTTGAAATGGTTCAAAGAAACTGGAAATGTCCACATTCAACACAAAGGTTCCAGAACGAAGAAAAACACTCAATGTGCGGGGAAGCGAATATGACGCAATCCGACCGTATCTGGCCGTAAATTGAGCAAACAATTTCAAATGTCCCCTGCTTCAATGAACAGGCTCCTCAAACATGATCTGGATTGCAGACCGTACAAGAAACAACGGGCGTTGACGAAGCGTAAAAGCAAGCCAGGGTCCAAAGTAGCAGAAATCTTTTGGTACGCCGTGATGACTGCAACATTTTATTTTTGGTTGAAGAGCTCTTCCTCCTTCAGGACAGTCATAACTGAAAAATGATCATGTGCATGGCAAAAGTCTTGCCAATATTCCAAGAGATAAACTTGCTGTAGAACGCTATCATAATGTATCGAAAATCATGGTATGGGGGGCCGTTTCACGAAAAAGAAAACTTCCTGTTCTTTTCATAGAACCTAACGTAAAAATCAACACTGAATATTACTTTGAGCAGCTTTTGAAGAACCATCTGCTTCCTCATGCTTCAACGCTGTATGGAAACACACCATACTGTTTCCAACAGGTCTCAGCTCCAGGTCACACGGCAAAGAAGAAACAAGCGTGGTGCGCGGAAAATTTGCCCGACTGGGGGAACCAGCGTCAACATTGAACTCGTCGGAATAGGAACCACTTAGGAAGACCTGGAATCGTCTATCCGCTGGGTAGTTTTTGATATTTTTCAAGAAGAAGATCGGGAAGTTGAATCGATGCAGTTTATACAAGACCATCATGCCAGACATTGTTGAACGCCTTCTCGACGTCCAACAATGTCATGGCAGATGTTTCTGATACGGACTTGTTTCGCCTTAAGATGTTAATAACCCTTGACAACTAGTGGAATGTGGAATAACTCTCCTAAATCCGAACTGCTCTGGGAGGAATATGTTATTCTGGTTTGAAAACTCAGCGAACGGCTGAGGATCAGCATTTCGAATAGCTTCGAGCTGATGGGCATTAGTTTTATGAACTGGTTAAGCCTTTGCCAGGCTTATGGATTGGGATAACTTTAGCTAACTTCCAACGAGACGCCAAGCTCCAAGCATTTGTTGAAGACTGCGACCAGGTGGACAAAAAAGGCAGTGCTTATGTTTTTCAACTTCAGGTTGATACCTGATCGACACTTTCATTTTTTTGGTTGTTTTGATGGCTACTATCACCTCATCAGCAGTTATTTTTGACTCATCAACAACTATAGGAGATTAAGCGACTCTAGACATTGCCTCCTGAATGGCTCACGCGGACTCATCATGGTATAACCTAGGTTATGGGAATCCGCATGCTTGGCTTTTTCAACAGGTGTTAGTAGTAGCGATGAGTCCGTATTTTGATCGGGAGAAGAAAGAGGGATAGGTCTCGGCTTATTTTAAAATATTTTAGTTATCTTCCCGAATGGCTTTGTATAGTCTGGGAGAGAGCGAAGATGGTTAGCAATCTCTCGATTTCTTTGATCCTTTAAACTGGCTTGGATGTTTTTTTTAAAGACGATTCATGTTGGTCTTCAAGTGAGGGAGGCCAGAACGATGGTATTGGCGTCGAATGATATTACGGAGTCAAATGAGATGTTTGGTAGATCTGTCTAGGTTCAGAGAGTTAATCACCAATCTGGAAGCCTGGGATATCGCCTCGTCGATTCGCTGCAGGCACTGGTCGATGTCTTCACACGACTCCAGCTGAGAGCCGTAGTCAACGGATGAGTCGAAGCACTGCTGAGATCGTGCCCAATCAGCACCATGTAAATAGCGCCGGAAAGCTTAAAATCGGTTGACGGAGGATCCTACTTCAGCCACCACCGGATAGTGGTCCGAGCTTAGCTCCTGATGGACGACAAGATCGGAGATGTTCGTCATGTTGGTCAGGAAGATATCGATGGTAGCATGAGCACCGGAACGGCTCAAACAGGTGGGAGAATCTGGGCTCAAGATGGTGTAGTGTGCTCTCTCGAAGCTTTGCTGGACGATGGTACCATTGTGGTTCTTCCGGGTGTTACCCCAGGTCTGATGCTTTGCGTTGAGGTCACCGGCGATAATGAATTGTCCCCGCCGCCGATTTAACTTGATGATGTCTTGCCGTGGAGCCTCTGCCGAGCCGTCACTGGTGTTTATTTGCTTGGGGCAGTAGGCCGCAATGATGGTGATTGGGCCGGCGAGAGTGTCCACCTCAACTCCTATGGTCTCGATGACTGGGCAGCGCCCGGCAGCTGATGTACTACTGTAAACCCCTGAGTGGGTTCGATCTAGCTTTAGAATCCAAAAGTCGGGGATATAGAGATTCCCCTCAGCCCTGAGGTGTGTCTCTGTGATGATGGCGATGCCGATATTTTTCTCTGTTAAGAAGTCAATGAGCTCAAGCGTTTTGTTCTTAACAGAACAAGCGTTCCAATGTTGGTTCATGAAGTTGAACAGCACCCTGGTGGTGGCTTCAATTTGTTGTTCCTTGGAACAACAGCGGCTTAGCCCTTTATACATTGCTTGCACAAACTCGATCATCTGGTCCGGGGAGAAGAGCGAGTCATCAACAGACGCATGGGCTAAGGTAGAGTGTGAGCTTGGGATTTCCCAGGTTGGAGGGCACGTCTTGCACTGACGGCGTTGTAGCAGCAGCTGCGAGACGTTGATGCACATAAGATGTTGGCTGACGGATTTCCTTCCGATGGTTCCGCTCAAGAGGTGGAAGATTTCTCGACCGTGTTCGGAGGAGGTTGATAACGGTTTCGCCCATTTACGTTTCTAGTGGACGGCTTCTTCCGGATTTCAAGAAATTCAGCGCGCTTGGAGCAGGCGCGATTTTGGCCATCATGATATGACCCACAGTTGGCACATTTGGGCTCGGCAGTATCCTCCATTTGTTTTCATCTCGCGGTTTCACGCGCTTTTGCACACTTGCCACAGCGCGATTTCATGCGACAGTTCCTTGTCCCGTGGTCGAAGGAAAGGCAGTCCACACATTGCGTGACGTCACGCTTCTTGGGGTGGTACGGCTCCCATTCAACAATTATGTCGAAGAGAGCTCGCTCTTTGCAGACGTCATTCATTTTGACCGAGCCCTTCTCCAGGTGGACCAGATAGAGCAGATTCCGATGGTTTCGTGCCTCGGCCCGATTCATGGGAAACACCTTGATCGGCTTGAGGTTAAGTCGTTTCAGTTCTTCGACGATATCCTCCGGCGGGTAATCCGGTAGTCCACGAATAACCACCTTCAGTCGCTTGCTTCCCGGGGTGTCGTTAGTGCAATACTCGAGTTCATTCGATTCCAGGAACCGTCTTGTAGCTGTAAAATCTGTTTCGGTGGAGCAGACGATCTTGGTGCCCATGCTGCACAGTTTAAACAACGGATGGATTTGCGCCGTTGCAAGCTCGTTCCTGAGCGCGGAGATTTCCTTCGTGGTGGTGAATTTTCACCTTGGAACCGGAAGCGTTGCAAAACTGTTTCTGGCCAATAGCATTGTGATCCAATGACCCGGGGTTGGCATCATCATTTTGTGGTCGTTTTGAGCAGCTTGCTTTGTTGTAGCGCGTCATTGCAACAGTGATTGGTGTCGGTGGGTTTACTGCCAACATCTGCAGCTCAGCTTTGATGTCGATGATGTCGATGAGTAGTGCGTCTTCGATTAGGTTGACGATTTTAGCCGGGACTCCTTTCCGTCGCATGCGCAACAAATCAAGCTGAAAAATGCATTAGGTCCTAGGTAACATTGAAGGAGTCTCTTTGTCGACTTGCTCGTTCGTTTATAATTTGCCTATTAAACGATTTGTTGATGTTTTTGACGCATTGGATCCTTAATCACTCTTTATATTATCGTACTGTGTGTTTAAAATACTTGAAAATGTAGGTACGCAAAGAGAAAATCGACGAATAGATTCTCCTGATGTTACTTAGGACCTAATGCAATGTTCAGCTTGAAATGTTTGTTATTGAATCTAGCGAAAGCTTTTTGGAGTCAATAAGGCTTAGTGACGTTTAACCAACCCCCGAGTATCTTGACAGATGAGCTTATGTCGGTTTCGGTTATTGCCAGTGCGGAAATAGGTTCGCCCTAGGTCCGCCATAACAGCTGTCAAAACGTTTTTTTATTCAATCGGGTCGGATCTCGATCCGCTCTGGATCCGACCCAATATCGATGAGGTTCGCTCTCAACTTTTTTCGAAGTCCAACCTGGATTCACCAATACACACAAACATGAAAACGATTTCGTTCGGTAATAGCGTGTCAGAGTTAGACCTGACCCAGGTTTAAAACCGAAAACGACATTTTTTCCCGTACCCATCCACAAATTGTAGATGTCTCTAGCTTGCATCAACAAAGGGGGCACCCATTCTCGATACTACCACTTTTTAGCTTTGGAAAACTTGTTTTCGTTTCCTTATGTGTGGATGTTAAAATCATGAAATCAGTGCAATAACAAATTTTTATTGAGGCTTAATGTTGATGTGGCTTTCTAACCATTAATGCAATTTCAATTGTATCGAATGTAAATCATGATAAGTTGAGAACGGAAATGTGTGAAAGTGAAACAGAGAAAGAGTTCATGATTGAACAATAGCTTTGCTCCCCCTCTGTAATGGGGGGGGGGGGCTCTTAAACAAATTTCTGCATAACTCGAGAACTAATCACGCATATGGAACCAAATTTGGCATGTGGGGGTTTTAGGAGGAAATATTTTTTTTCTATGCTGCTTCGAGACCCCTCCTCGTCGGAAAAGGGAGGGCTCTCATGTAAATGCAACATACAAATATCTGCATAACTCGAAAACTAATCAAGGAAATGGAACCAAATTTGGCATTGTGGTTCGAGACCCCTTCCCCCACTAGAAGAAGGGGGGGGGGCTCATACATATGAAACACAAATTTCAACCAGGCATGAGAATTATACAGGCAACTAAATGTGTATTTCTATGGTAAGAAGCATGTTCTGATACAAGTTTGAACCCCTTCTTAGTCAAGAAAAGGAGATGGTTGAATTACTCTATGTGCTACATTATGCAAAAGAAGTTAATCTAAGGTAATGCAAGTGAAAATTCCGTTCAAACTGGCAGGATAGGGCGTAGTTAGAAAATAATTTTTTTGTCTATGAACTGCTTCAACAAAGGAAGAAAAACCATGGAGGATAAAATTAAAAACATAAACAAAACCAAAATCAAAAAATAAAACTCTATAATCGAGGTCACACATTAGCAAACAAAAATATTATCAAATCTCATTCCGAAAAACAACCTTTAACGCACCAGTTCTATTCAATTTTCTTACATTTAGTTGCAAGCGTAGTGTTCAGCTTGTGGTAAATATAAAAGTAAAACAATATATATTCTAAACAGCGTCTAAGGTGTAGATCGAAAACGAAAGCCCAAGCCAAGCCAAAATTACAGAAAAATGGCAGCCAGAGAGTATCGACTAAGCAAATTAAACAGAATGTTATAGGGATAGGGATTTTGACTATTACCGGCCTTGTTTGCCAATTTTTATGAAGCGTGAAAATAAGAGAGGTTCCACAGTCCACGACATTCGTTCTGTTATTTTGACAACCTTCAAATTTTTTCCCATAAATGGTTAGTTAAACACGCAAAAAATGCAACGATAAAAAGGGTTTTTGAAAAATTCAATATATTGCTAGTAGTCTATGTCTCGAGTGTGTTTATGCTTCTAAATATTCTCTGTAAGAAGGGTAAAAATATCCACCATTTAACATTTAGGAAATATTACAACATATCGTCAGAATTACATTCATCAAGTACGAATATGAGCTCCACATCTTTGTAAATAACAGTCGATGTAAATACGTTTAATTGATGATTTGTTCTAGGATTCATCCGATTTGACAGAAACAGTGAGCCAAAATTATTGGGGTACATTGACTTTACTCTGGAGCTGTCAAGTTGTTAGCGGGTTCCTTTTAACGCTCGCACACTAAAGGCGCCGTTTAGATCAAAGGAGTGCAAGTAAGAAAAAAATCATTTGGAAGAAAACCAACCATAATTCCTCTGCATGTTCCATAACGGGAAAGGTGATTAAACGTCAAAAAGCCTAATGAATACCGAATAGAGGGACACTTGGAATTCATTAATGGGTGTCCACGATGAAATTGCCACACTATGAAATTGCTCTAACTTTTTAATCGTTGGGTAGAATTTAATGAAAATTTGGGTGGATTTAGTTCATAGTGCATTATTTACATCCTGCAAGTTTTAAAGTCCTGTGATCAAAACTCGCGGAAAATGGAGTCGAAAGAACAGCTCGTGCGTGATAAAATCTTGCGCATTCATCAGCGAGAACAAGGATCTCTCGCATCGTTCCATCGCTAAAACGTTGGGAATCGCGAATTCCACGGTGTCGCGAGTGATTAAGCGGTTCGAGGAACGGTTGACCACCGATCGGAAGCCCAGAAGGAAAAAGTATTCCGTACAACACCAAAAATCACAACCGCGTAGTTGGGGCCTTCAACCGAAATCCGAACGCCTCCGTTTGGGATGTGGCTAAGAAGCTGCACCTACAGCCGAAGTTTTGTCCAGAAGGCCAAAACTAAGGCTGGGCTTCGAACGTTCAAGGTACAAAAGGCCCCTAATCGCGACGAGAAGCAGAACAAGTCCGCCAAAACCCGTGCCAGGAAGTTGTACCTCAACATGCTGACGAAAGTTGAATGCTGCATCATGGACGGCAGAAACATATGTGAAGGCCGACTTCAAACAGATCCCCGGCAACCTGTTTTTCACGGCCAAGGATAAGTTCAGCGTTCCGGAGCATGTCCGCACTCAGAAGATGTCCAAATTTGCGAAGAAATTCCTGGTTTGGCAAGCCATCTGCACGTGCGGGAAGCGGAGTGCACCTTTCGTGACCCAGGACACAATGAACGGACAGGTGTACATAAAAGAGTGCCTCCAGAAGCGGCTGCTTCCTCTCCTGAAGGCCCACAACGTCCCAACAATCTTTTGGCCGGATTTGGCCTCATGCCACTACTCCAAGGACGTGCTGAAGTGGTATGCGGACAATAAGGTCAATTTCGTGCCGAAAATGTTCAACCCTCCCAACACTCCGGAGCTCCGCCCCATCGAGAAGTACTGGGCGATTATGAAGCAGCACCTTCTTAAACGAACTAAGGTAGTGAAGACAGTCAAGGAACTGAAGAAAGTATGGGTTTACATGCAAAAAACGGTTGATTCACAGGTTGTGCAGAATCTTATGGCCGGGGTTAAGGCCAAGGTGCGGGCATTTGCGTATGGACTGTTAATAAAATACGAGCAAAATGGTAAAATGAAGTTTAATAGTTATTTCTCAATCCCTGAAAATTTGATGGCAATCGGATGAAAACTCGAATTTTGCGAATCAATTGTGTGTGTGGCAATTTCATCGTGGACACCCTTTAACTGCTCCTCGATGATTCGGAAAATGGTTCTCACTCGTATGACTCTCGGGTAGTTTTCCACCCTAAAATCAGATTTCTCAGAACAATCATTTCTAGGGTTTTTTTTTTCATTTGAGCGAATCTGCAATTGAGAGACTCTCTTTGATTACTTTCTCTTTCATTCATATTCCATTCAGCGTTACGTGTTTCATTTAACTATTTGTAGAGTATGTTAGTCAGCATTGTTGTGTTTTTATCTGTACTAAAGAATCCATCAAAAGATTTATAATGGCGCTGTAATAAATGAAAGAGACCGAGAGAGGAGAGAGCCTCTCATTGTTAGATTCGCCCTTTTGAAAAAAAATCCTAGATTTGTATTGTTTTAAGAAAAAAAAATGAAGTATCTGATACCGACTGTTAGGCCTGTACTCTAAATGAAGCAACTCTCCTTACATACATTTTGTTCACTGAGAAATAATCATAGTGAAAGTCTTTTGTAAATTTTGTTGGCTTATTTCAGTGCATCATTTGCTTGATAATACACGCAAAGAAAAACTGCAGTAGAAACTACCATTTCGAGGGTTAAATCAAGAGTTGGTCTATGGTTAAATTGAGGGCAAGCACCAACAAGTTTCACCTGACTATAAATGCGTTTGATTTTACCATGCCTGCGATTAGATCAACCATGGTGCAGTTGATATCAATATGAAAAAAAAAAAAAAAAAAGAAAGAAAATATACCACAAACGTTGAAGGTTTTACCATAAACATAGTAAATTTGACTGAAATTTTATGGTAGTTTGAAAGATAGGCGTAGTCGGGTAAAATGGTAGTTTTTACTACAACATTTTTCTCTGTGTACAAATAAACATCAGTGGTAGATCTGTGCCATCGAACCTTTGACCAAAATTCAAAAATGAATACTCATCCAAGGCTACTGTTCCAACA
>JASCZW010002814.1:0-23779 GCA_034211315.2 Aedes japonicus | reverse complement strand
AGTTGCTAATTAGAGATTTTTGATTCTGGTATGATTAAAGGATGGAACGGTCATAAATTGGCCAAACATGATTAAGTACACACTGATTAATTTATTATATAAATGATCCATCCTTTTTCCCCTTTGAAGTTCATCGTCTACAAAACACAGGAAAATTGTTCAATTAAGCTTCTGATTTTCCAAATGCGATCTGTCGCCGCATTACGGTTCACATCTTCCATCAAGTTTTGTACCGCTGTTGTATTCGCCTTATTTGATACTGATCGACGATTTGCCTTGAACTGTTTTTCATTTCCAACTGTTTTTTGAGTTCTCTTGGGGTTTTTCTTTACGATTGCCCAATATTTTTCAATTGGGCGCAGTTTCGGCGAGTTTAAAGGGGGTTTCTCCTTGGGACGATTTGCACACTATAGGTGGTATACCATTCCGGAGCAATTTTTCCATAATGGCAAGAAGTGATTTCTGGCCAAAACAGCACTGATTATCTTTGTTCCTTCTAGAAAGGCAAAAAGCGTGTTTGGAAACATTCCCTTACACACATCTTAGGTGCCAGTTGTCACGAAATTGTCGTATTTTAGCCAACAGATGCAAATTGCCTGCCAAACCAGGTAGTTTTTCGGGAACGTTGACATTTGTTTCTGTTTGAACTTATCTTGAACTTTTCTTTTTCCGGTATTATTCTTCACGGTAGACTTGGCATTATTAAGTAATTTTGCCGAGTCGGCGTGGGAATAATTTGGATCTTGCTTATGCGCGTGCAAAATTTTGGCTCGCAGCTCTTCTTGCTTCGACGCCATTTTGACAACTGAATAGAAAATTCAGCGCCAACATTAGATTAGGGCGAATCTGCTTCTGTAAACAATGGCTTTCGTAGTCATTTTCTCTTAAACAAAAGGTCGCAAATACAAACTAAGCACTCTCTAAAGAAAAGACCTTTCTCTATCCACTGATACATTCAACTTGAAGGAACTTCCGATGAATGAGCAGACAAAGTGTTTGTTTACAAAAGCAGATTCGTGCTAATCAAATGTTGACGCTGAATTGCAAAAACAAAATAGACGTACGGAATGGTACGCATACACCCACAAAGCGAGGAGTGTTCAAGTTTTTTAAATGCACGATTAAAAAACTAAGTCATATTTATGTCGACCAGGTTTTGACCGTTCATCAACAGCCGATTATCATACCTGGTTCAAATTGAGACTAATGCTCTTTTTTTGCTGATGTAAATAAACGCTGGTGTGCAAGTTTTTTCCTATCGATTTAGATTGTTTTTAACTGATTATATGATTTATGTTGGGGAGTTTGATCATTTGTGAAGTAAATCGACAACATTACGGCATCGTCCAATTAGGTAGGATTTCCAAATTATTCTTGAAAATAGAGTTCGATAGTTTCTTTGTTCATTTTCCTAATACCTACTTTTGGCAGATGGGGCCAACTTGCGATTAGCGGCAGTGTATTGCATGTTAACACTGATGATTTTTGTGTGTATGTAATACCTACTTAGGTGACGTTTATCGCACACACACTATCGTGTCTATCGTAGTGTAAAAATTGTATGTTTTCCCATAGATAACCTAAAAGTTGGCTTACCATTTTAAATCATTTTGACAGCTGTTTGGAATGTTTTCGTCCAAAACGCACTACCGCATTTCCAGAAGGCACATTACTACACCCAGACTTGACAAGCCTAGTAAATAAGTTTCGAATAGAAATCACGTACACTCCCAGTCAAAAGTTTTGAGTCACCTTTTTAAAAATATGCAAATGCTTTTGTTCATATCTCTGTCACTTTAAGTCCAATTTCAAATGTCCACACCTTATTTGAAAGGTGCACACTCAGATTTTTTTTACCGAAACCTGTAGAATTTTACCGAATTCTCAACAGCTGAACGTTCAGCAATCCGATATAACAAATTTCTGTAAAATTTTACCGAAATCCGGTAAATTTTTTACAGATAACTTGGGAATCCGGTGAAACTTTACACATTTCTGTAAAAAAAATATAAGTGTGTATTGAATGATACTCACTTTATAGATTTTTTTATTCCTCGTCGGCTATTTTCATCACTACGACCATTTTTTAGATCTATTGTGATATACTTTATAGATATATTCCTTAGTAGGGTACATGGCCCATACCGCAACCTAATGTGTAACCGTAGATAACATTTTTTTTGTTACGCATTAAATATTTGAGCAGCAAACGATATTCAACTGTGATTACGCTTATTAGGTATGTTTATTATGAAATTCGTTAGTATCCCCCACAAAACGGGAAAAATCGGTTCACTCATTTTTTACGCAGACGCATCAACCTTCAAAAGTGAGCCATACCACGTGTGAGTTATGCCGATTCTGTTCATTACTATTCTGCTCGCATTCTATTCGTAGAAAACAGAACTGAGTAAATCTTGATTCGTGTAGAACCGTTTGATAGGAAATATCACACTCATTCCCTATTCTGTTAGCAACCGAGGGTTGTTATTTTATATCGGCGGTACTCGTGCGAGTGAATGAATTTTCCCATGCTTGGTTGGCATTCCCACTCTCTCCATCCAGAGTGCTTCAATCGGGTGCCCTGATGGTCCCTCCCATTCCCATGAAATATTTATATTTCAGCGAAAACAGCAACTTACCAAAATCTTGATTTGAGGTATCCTGAAAAAGTTTGTTAAATCTATTGGAATTTTATGAAAATAACATCTATACATTTTAATTTGCCAGGGCCACTATTTGTTGCTTGATGCTGATTTTATAACAGCAATTCACTTTAATTTTTGCTGGGCTTAAGGAAGATTTCAGATTTAAGGGGAAGATTTAATTGAATGGAAGTTAAAGACAAATGGACATAAAAAAAACAGTAAGTGATGTTTATATAATCTATAAAGTAAAATCAATAAAACAATATCATCAAATATAATGATATTATGAGTTATGATAAAGTTGTGACAGAGATTGAACTGCACTAGCCAGATGGCACACAGCGCTGCATGCATCAGATCAGGTAAAATGTCCATTTGCAAACTGGAAATGAAAAATACTGTCAGTAATAAGTGCAAAGCCTGCTAGAGATTCTGTTGCAGCTTCCTCTATTCAAGGCACTAGATACTTCTAAATCATAAGAGGAGAAGAAAGGATCAAAATTATAATTGGACTTATAAGACACAATATTTACTTATTTATTGCCGTCAATCAGGGGTAGACTATATTTCACATATTGTTCTTAATCCTAATTATAATAGAGGTAATAAAATACATAAGATGAGTCTAAATAACACCTGGCTTACATTATTCATATTACGTGACCACACTTCATTAAAAACTTGATTTCATAACTTATCGATCGATTCTAAACTAACTTTAAAATTAAATGTTTGCCTAGGAGTGCTTTTATTCATTGTTATATCAAGTCGTTCACAATTTGAAATGTAGTAAGACATCATTTGATTCAACGGCGCATTTTGGGCAAAGTTTGTTCTATAATTGCTAATATAAAAAATATTTCTGAGAATATAAAAAAAAAAATAGCATGAGAATATAAAAAAATAATATTTTCTAATATCTCAGGGGCATTGACTCTTTGTTCAATGACATCATTTATAAAAGCTACCATAGCAAAGTCTCTTCTCTTTTGTAATCTCTCTAAGTTAATCAATAAACATCATGATTCATAGGATGGCAGCGGAAATATAGTCGAACCTAACTTTCGTAAAGCAAATAGCACAAATTGATTCAATTCGAATATTATGCGTGTCTGGATATGGTGCCCAAACAATGATATTCCAGTAGGGGTCTTACAAGCGTTACATTTAGTGCTTTGATCGTATAAGGATCATTAAAGTGCAAACTAAATATTCTTATAAACCCAAGCATGTTGCATGATCTATAAATAATGCTATTATATTGATAAACGAAAGTTAGCTTAGAGTCGAGTATTACACCTAAGTCTCTCACCTGGGTACATCTTTCAATATTACTCTGTCCAAGACTAAAAGTTTTCTGCATTGTAGTTTGGTTTCTTGTAAATGAATTTGAATTACACTTTTTAACATTGAGTTCTAGAAAACACCAGTTTTAGAAATTGTCAGCATCATGTTGAAAATCTTCGAAATTGGTTGTGTTACTGATTTTCATAAGAAGATTCATATCGTCTGTAGGCGTTTCAATATGTGCTCCACATCGTTGACGAATGAAATGGACAGAAAAGGACCCAAATGAGAACCTTGAGGCACCCCGGATGTGACGTTAACAAATTTTAGAATAATTTCCTTCATATCTTACTCTTTGCATTCTTAGGTAAATTTAAAGTATGAAAATATGTCAATAACATGTTTGCAATTTACCAAAGGGAATAAATTCCATTCCTTCACAAACAAATAAAATCGAACGGAAAATGGCAAATATATAAACCAAATCTTTTGCATTTGCCCTGGTGACCTCAGGTTTATGGTCGATGACTTGAATAACTATTTATTTTATTGTATTTAACTTATTTACTTATGCTGGTCCAACGTCCTATTAGGACCGCACCTGTGACACGATATTTCTCCATAAAACTCGGTTGAGGGCCACTTGTCTCCAGCTCCTCGAATATCCCTTCCACTTCCAAAGTCTTGCTCCACTTGGTTTAACCACCTAACTCACAGCGTTCTCTGTGTCTTGTACCGGTCGTATTTTAAGCAAACTCCATTTTTGCGAGATTGTTGTCCGACAGTCTTATATCATGTCCGGCCCATTGTACCCTTCCAGCTTTAGCGACTTTCTGGATACTGTATTCGCCATAGAGCTGCGCCAGCTCCTGGTTCTTCCTTCTCCTCCATACGCCGTTCTCACATACACCGCCAAAGATGGTCCTAAGCACGCGTCGTTCGATAGCACCAAGTTCTTGCAGGTCCATTTCGAGCATTGTCCACGTCTCAAGCGCGTAGAGAACTACCGGTCTTATCAGTGTTTTGTACATGGTACATTTTGTACGAAGGTGAAGTTTACCAGACCTCAAGGTCTTGTGGAGTCCATAGTAGGCACGACTTCCGGTAATAATGCGTCTCCGAATGTCTCTGCTGCAGTTGTTATCCGGCGTAATCAATGTTCCAAGGTACACAAACTCATCCACCACCTCGGAACTCATCTCCGTCGATTGTCACAGTTCTGCCTATGCGAGCTGTATCACGCTCGGTCTACCTTCAATCCAACCTATTCCGCTTCACGCTTCAGCTTGGTGTACTGATCAGCTAGCACCTGGAATGTTCTGCCGAAAATGTTCACGTCGTCAGCGAAGCAGCTGAACTGGTCAGATTTATTGAAATTTGTATCCCACAAGTTAAATTCCACTCGTTTCATAGCACCTTCTAACGCAATGTTGAACAGGAGGCAGGAAAGACCATCTCTATTTCGAAGTCTTTTGCGTGTTTCAAACGAGTCCGATATCGCACCCGATGTCTACACGTAACACTGTACACCATCCATCGTAGCTTTGACCATTCTGGTCAGTTTTCCGGGATAAAGGTACTCGTCCATAATCTTCCATAACTGTTTACGATCAATAGTATCGTATGTGGCCTTGAAGTCGATGAATAGGTAGATAATTGCGACACTTTAGGAGAATCTGCCGCAATGTAAAGATTTGGTCAGTTGTCGATTGACCGTTTCCAAAACCGGCTTGATAACTTCCCACAAATCCGCTAGGTGATAGACGACGGAAGATAATCTGGAACAACACTTCGTAGGCTGCGTTGAGAATAGTGCTCGCTAGGTAGTTCTCACATTCTAATTTGTTACCCTTTCTGTATATTGGGCATATAACTTCCTCTTTTCACTGCTTCGGTAGCTGTTCTTTATTCCAGATCATAACTATCAATCGATGCAGAAAAGTCGACAACTTATTCGGGCCCATTTTTATAAGTTCCATTCTGATGCCATCCTTTTCTTGTTTGCCTTGTTATTCTTAAGCTGTTTGATAGCATCCTTAACTTCACTTATCGTGGGAGTTGGCAAGTCACCCTCGTTCACCATACCCGTGGATTCCACCTCTGCGCCATTCAAGTGTTCATCGTAGTGCTGCTTCCACCTTTCAATCACCCACGTTCATCCGTCAAGATACCTCCATCTTTATCCCGACGCATTTCGGCTCGCGGCATGAAGCCTTTACAGGATGCGTTGAGCTTTTTGTAGAATTTACGCTTATCTTGAGAACGCTACAGCTGCTTCATTTCTTTGCACTCCAACTGCTCCAGGTGACGCTTCTTATCCCGGAAGACAAGTTGCTTGCTACAGCATTCTTCTCATCTAAAACCGTTTGACACTCATCGTCGAACCAATTGTTCTACTTGCTTCAATTGCTACTCGGACAGTACAGGGTGCGGCAGAAAATAATGCGAAAATGTTCAAACTTGAGTATTAGGTTAATTCGTGTAGCTAATGACTAATTTCTGTCAAAAGTGTATTTGTTTATGTTTACTTTCAAGTGCTGCATCAAAACATTATATTTGTTTTATTGCAAATTCGTCAAAATGTTCGCGAAAGAAGTGATCACCTGTTTGTTGCTCGCCCAGAAGAAGCCGAAAGAGATTGCCAAGGTGGTAGGGTGCCATTTGGCAACAGTTTACCGCATAAAAAAGTCCCTGTAGGATGATCCTAAGTAGCGAAAGACGGGAAGTGGAAGTTCGCGCTTTACAGACACGCCGAACGTGATCAAATCGGTCCGTGCAAAAATTGCTCGCAACCCGGTGCATTCCATAAGAAAACTTGCAAAGAAAGCCAATATTTCGGAAAAATCCATGCGGAGAATCATCAAAGAAGACCTGCATGCATCTTCCAGAGCCAGAGTGAAACACATCACTTGAATATGGACCGGGTCAAGGAACTACGAGTGACTCGTTCCAAGAGATAGCTTTCCTTGTTGAAGAAGGAAAAAATGGTAATCCTGTTCTCCGACGAAAAGCTTTTCAGCATCGATGCTGTGGCCAACAGCCGCACGGACCGGTTCATTTCACCGTAGAAAATGGAGAACGTTCTGGAAAAAGTAAAATTCAAATTTCAAACCAAACATCCGGCTGGTGTCATGATGTTTGACTTGGTTGCGTTCAACGGTTTGAAAATGCCGCCTGTTTTCATTGATGCTGGAGTTAAAATCTATACCGAAGTGTATATCAGTATTTTAATGGACCAAGTGCTTCCCTGGGTGAAAGCCAACTTCTCCGAGGAAACGTTGTCCTACAGCAGGATGGACACGTCACACGTCCAATCGAACCCAACAATGGTTGAACGATAACATGAAGTTTTGGCCGAAGGATTTGTGGCCCCCTAGCAGTCCAGATCTTAATCCGTTGGATCATTCGATTTGGGCATATGTTGAAGCACGATGTTGAATAAAAATGGAGGACACATTGAATAAATTTGTTTAAAAGGACTTTATAACGATAACTGCAATCGAAAATGTTGATATTATTGCTTGAATTAGTTGAAAATGGGATTTGAAAGAAATAGAACAAATTTTCGCATTATTTTCTGCCGTACCCTGTACTCCAGCAATCCTTAAGAGTGGCTTCGATTAGCTCTCTCTCTCTCTTCCGGCAACGCTGCTTCAAGGTTTTGCGCGTAATTAGTAGCGACTTCGAGTAGCTTCAGTCGCTCCAGATTATGGGTGGGTGCCGGTATCTAATGTTGTTCACAACGGAAAGTCCTTGGCGCACTTTTACCATTACCAGATAGTGGTCCTGAATCACAGGTTTGAGTCGTCCCTAACAGGTCTGATTCGATGTTGGAGCCGAGATAGGTCCTGACGTCGATAATTGCCGAGAAGTGTCTTCTATTCAACACGTGGTCGATTTGTGATTCGGTCTGTTGTGATGATCCCCAGGTGTACCAATATGGGAGGCTATGCTGGAAGAAGGTATTCCGCATGGCCATGTTCTTGGAGACGGCGAAATCGATGAGTCTGAGGCCGTTTTCGTTCGTAAACTGGTGGGCGCTGACCTTTCCTGTAAATGGTCTGAATTCCCCCTGTCTCGCCGGAGGACCCTCGTGCACAGCGCTGTTCAGAGTCCCACGCTGGCACTACGACGATGATCAGCCGCTCCTAACATACGCCGGCCGTTTTGAGCCGCCCCTGACATGGATAACAGACGCTCAGGTTGCTGAAGGCCTACTTTTAGCCTTATAGCGGGGTGACTAGCTTTGACAGGGCTGCTTTCGGATATTTGAGGGATTTTAAAAGAAACTCAACATAGTCCAGCAACTACTGACTTAGACTTGAAGTGACAGCGATATGAACAAACAACATTTTCATGTTTTTAGGTAGGGGACTTTTGACTGGGAGTGTATCTTAAGCAGCTAGCAGTGATGGTAACTGGACATTTTCAAACATTGCAAACTAGTGATCGTATAAAGCGACTACTTAATTGTTATCCATGTAAACTTTAAATGACATGTTCAGTTTCAGCTTCTTATCACATATTCTCAAATTCCTAGAAGATTTTCTGGGTGCGATTTGCCATCGTTTTCGAACAGGAGACCGAAAACATCAACGTTTGTATCAATCCAATGGATATGATATATTTGCGAGATTTGACAGGCATGACAATAACTTTACGGCACTTGTGATCCTTGAAGTAATGGCTGGCCCACAATTGATGCATTGCGGATGCGTTTGCGTGAATTTGACAGTTTTCCCATAGGTTTTCTATCAAATTTACGTTAACGAAACGCAAACGTACCCATTGTGGATGACCTTTAAGAAATAGGCAGACGCAGCTACTATAGCAGGTAGCTGACGTGCCACCATGTTTTCGAAGCCAACATCTCAAACACCACATATATCACAAATGTTTGTTTTGATCGTTTTAATATCATCGCGTTCCAAGCAGTTTAATCTGTTTTAAACGATTTTAACTTATTCAATTTTTAAAAGTACGTTCGGTTTGTAAAGTTCATTGTCATCGTCGCGGTTTGCCGGTTTTAGCTGAATTCAACAGCTGTCAGTGGGGCCCATGATTCTGAGCCCGCCGCGATGTTAGCTCTTTTAAGGCAAAGGCGATAAGATAGGGGTGCCAGCTACCTGATTTTAGTCAATCGTGCAAAAGAAGTGTCAAAATATTCAAGTGTCAGATAGATCGTGTTTTTCTCTGCAGCCCTGTGCTTTATGAAAACACCATTTCCAATTCGACAGATAACTCGTTGCAGAAGCTGATTTTCAAAATATCACAAGACTGTTGGGCTTCATTGATTCCATGAATTTGGCCAACAATGTTTTGCTCTTACTTCAATAACTGAGTTATAATTACAATGAATATAAAATTTAAGAAATAACAGTTAGGGCAATGCAATGTAAGAAAAAGTTATAGAATTTGTCGAGAGCTTAATTTTATTACTCGCCATATGAAGAAATTCAGCTTCTGAACCAAGTAAGCGGGAAAATAATTCATCTGAGTCGAAATGTCTTTTTACAACAAGGGCCCAGCATTTTTGAAAGACATAAAGGAATGTGAACTTCTCACGGATTCAAGCAGTTTCATTTTCGATGTATTCACCGCACTTCTCGTCATCGAATCTAATAACCTTCTGTCAAGTAGGATTTTGCTGCAGTCGTAACTAATTTTTGGAGTTCATGAATTCACTTCACTTGAAAGAAGGTTTGCTTCAATTGACGGGATGACGGCGTTCATTTGCTCCGCCAGGTCGCGTCACTTCGTTTCTTACAGTCAAAGTTTTGAATCGTTGACCATGGATTGTCCAAGAGCATCTTCCAGCATCTTCGAAAGGGAGAAAAGAGAAAAGGAAAGCGAAAACTGGACATTGACAATTTTGTGCGGCGTTTCCGAACTCGCCACACGGAAAAATCAAGTATCGAAGGATTACAGAAAGACAGAAAACCAGCCACAAAAAAAAACAAAGGCTTGCTGCTATTGAAAACCAGAATAACTCACTACTGCAAAACAATTTCACTCACGCAGTGTATGATTGCATATTGGTACATCTTGTGAAATGTATAGGGAATCTTAAATGCAATACAGCGCACTATTTGCATTACTATGGAAGCGGAATAAAAGTAAAATCGATTTTATATAGTTTTGAGCTGCTACAAGAATGTGGAATGCAGGGATCCCAGATATTTTTTCAAATGTCTGTGATAAAATGTCTGATAAAATCTTTTTTTTTTTAGAAAACTAGTCTTCTTTCAACGAAAAGACGTAATAAGAGAGCGAGTTTTGTCATTTTCGCTATTTGTGTGAGTATGTAAACATGTCTGCATCTATTTCTTGGATTGTATGCAACCTTACACTATAGTTTCATATTTTTTAAAGTGACACTGACGCTTGAAGCATTCGCATAGATGACACAATTTTCCATAGTTTTTTTCCCCACGCGCTTTCCAGTTTTGTATTTTAAAATCAAAATCTGGTTTTCATTTGATAAATTCAAAATTCTTTTTTTTTAATTCAACTATAAATATTGATGGTGTGTACCATATCTTAATATGGTGTCATCATCACTCATGATCATCAATATCATTATGGTCTTCTGAATGATTTTTGTATAGACTGCTTCTTCGGTTAGTCAGAGATTATCTCTTAAATTTCAGGGAAAATCTCTCCTGATCTTCTGCAAGGCTCTTTGCTTTATTCTGGGAAGTTTCCTCCTGAACTTTAGGCAGGTTTCCTCCTGAAATTCCTCATGAACTCCTTATTTTCTTCGAAATTCACATTTAAGAACCCAACCTTACCTTCCAGAAACATTTAGTAATTATTTTCCTGAACATAGTTACTTTCTAAACTTCTGATAAGTCCCATCCTGAACTACGAGGAAAGTTTCTGCAAAACTTTGAGAAAGTACTCTTCAGAATTTCTTGGAAAATCTTCTTAAGTTGCTAGAAGTTTCTTCCTGAACTTCTGAGAAGTTCTTTTTGAACTGCCAAAAAATCTCTTCTGAACTTCAGAGAGTATTGTCTTGAACTTCGGGGAAGTTTGTTCCTGAATTTCTGAGAAATTCCTGCTTGAACTACTAGAAACATCCCCTATACTTCTGGAAAGTTTCTACCTGATTTTATCAAAAGAATCTACCATAACTTCTGAGATTTTATGAACTGCGAGCAGTTCTTATTCTGAAATGCTGAAATGATTCGAAACTTTAAGGAAGCTCTCTAGCACTTCTGGGTAGTTCCAACTGAACTTTTGGTCTATTCGCAACTTCTGAGAAGTCTTCGTGAGAACTTCTGAGGAGTTCTTTACTGACTTTTTTGAAAAATTCCTTCCTGACCCTACAGGTAGTGCCCTCTCTGGTAGGTTTCTTCCTGAAATTCGGGGAAGTTTTTTCCTGAGCTTATTCTTTCCAAACTTCTGATTGGTCCCATCCGGCACTGCGAGGAAAATTTTATTCCAAAATTTTTGGGAAAATTCCCTTAAATTTGTTCTTGAAGTTTCTTCCTGGACTTCTGAGAAGTCCTCTTCTAAACTTTTGGGTAGTTTTCTCCAGAACTTTGGTGAAGTTTGATCCGGAGCTTTTGGAAAATGTGTGCTCAAATTTGCCTCAACTTCTATGACGCATCGTCCTGAGGTTTTTTTTTTCCAGATTTTTTGAAAAATTAAAGGTAGTGCCCTTCTTGGTTAGCTCCCATCTGAAATTTGGGGAAGTTTTTTTTTGAACTTCTGAGAAATTGAATCTTGAATTTCTGGGAAGAACTTCAAAACCTCTGAAAAATTCCAAACTTTAGAGAAGTCCTCTCCCCTCTACTTCTTCCTGAAGCTCTGGGGAAGTTCTATCTTGAAATTCCGGTAAGTATGATCTTGAACTTCGGTAATTAATTTTTGAAGGTTCTTCTTGCATAAACTGCTTGCTCCAATCACTTCTGAGAAGTTTTTACCTTGACGCTTATATTAGGACCGATTTTTTAATTTTTCATGGATTTGGACACGCGGATTGCACTCTATGTTATCTCGAAAGGGTATATAGACTTATCTCCGTCCATTGTATCTCGTGACACCCTTGATTCTTCAAGGTTCTGCTAATGTACTACGATTTTTAAACATTTCACAAGGCTTACCAACTACTATACTTCATTTAATCCGAATACTTCTTAATTTGAAATTTAAAAAATATTTCAAATGTCTGTAAAAGTCTGCAACATAAATAATATGTCTGCATCGTTAAAAAAGTCTGCAAATTTACAGACATGTCTGTGAATATGGCATCTCTGGTGGAATGTGACAATGCGAATGCACTTCACGCCCAATTTCTGTCATTTAACATTGTAAAACATACAAGATTGGTAAAAGAAGCGAATCAGAATTAAATCATAATTTTGTTTATTATTGCATTGTTTTTCTATTAGTGACAAATGAATAGTATGGTACAGATAATAATACAAAAAAATATCCCACTTCAGTTTAAGATGCTTGATAAGGAATCAACCAAGGTTCAAATCCATCAATCGTACACCCAGTAAAATAAATCGGGCAAAGTGTCAAAAGTTAAAATGAACTACTCGCATTTTCGGTTGAAATGTTTCGATTCAATGAGAAGATAGGTTCATTTGACAATATAATACCAAATGAACAAGCATCAAGCAAAACTTAACTCCATGAAAATTAATCGAAAGTGGTTCTGTTAATGTTGATAAAGTGTAAACTCTAAGATCAGATAACTAATATTCATTTGAAAGTGATCTTTTTCAGTTTCTACTTCGCTCAACGATTTTCAAATGAAAATGATTTTGCCGAACTCTGTTTACAACACTGATTGGAATACACGGCCATAGAAATCAACACAACTTGTAGTTTAAAGCGAAATTGTATGCTTTTTTCAGGTCAAAAATTTATTTAATATGAGAATATTCGCAATCAGTTTATGTGACTAAATAAAATGTTCAAGCACTAACTTTCTTAGTAACTTCAACTTTCTTAGTCGAGTTCAACTGAACGTTGGGTTTATCCCAGTGACCGTGCGGATAGCAGCCCAAAACCACACCAGCTGACGGTAGTTGAAACTCTCTTTGGTAGCAAACCGAGCGGTAGAAATCAACCAGGTAAACTACAGATAAAACCAAAGCTACAGTTCGCATCAAATCCTCTTTCACTTCCAGTAGTTTATTGATTCTGTGCAGCCATGGAAGTAAGCAGACGCGACTCGTTGAATCCAAACTTTGTGCAACGTCTGACACGGATCCAGAAGGCGCGGGTGTGCCGTTTCTGTCTGAGCAACAGCAATCGGCTGATCAGCATCCAGGACAGCGATCGCATTCAGCTGCTCATCTCGGAATGCTACCACGGTTGTTTGGGAACGCTGAACGGCAATGCTTCCCGGTTCGTTTGCGCCGATTGCTACCAAAGGTTGGAGCAAAGCTACGAGTTCCTTCTACTGGCCACCCGGGTTCAAGCTTTGGTGGATACGTACACTTTCCATGATGGAGAGTGGCCGCTTCAGTCATTGTTGGACCACTCCACTGGTCAAACAGGTGAGAAGCGGGTTGCCTCCTCGGACGAGGATAGCGAGGAGCTGGAAGTGCACACTAGTAAGAGGGTACGCGTTGGAGGTTCCTCGGACGAAGAAGAAGAACAGCAAGGCGAGTCATCCAGCTTGGTAGGTAATCACTGCGATACGCCGGGAAATTTGGAAGATTTTAACGAACCTGGCCCGGAAAAAGTGAATTTTCGCTGGAGAGTACGCTGTCTGGAGAAATTACAGGCTCGGATTTGTTTCAAGAATGTGAATCGCCGTATAGTGGTAGTGTTGGCTTGAAGTCTCCACAGGATAGCGAAATGGGGGAAAGTGAATCCGGTGAAGATGGCGAGACTGATTACGTGGATTCTATAATTGGAGAATTGAGTAAGGACCTTTCGATGGTGCAAAATCTGTGTCTGCAGATTCAAGCCTTTGGAGTTGGACGTGGTGCTGATCGGAGCGGTGATAATGAATCGGTTCTACAATTGGGTGGCAGCTCAAATAATAACCGGTCTAACAGAAGGGAGGATGGTTAACCGTTGTAAGTGAGCATGGTGGGATCTATGAATAATTTTTAAAATAGAATTGTGGAAACAGTCAGAGTTATGAAACGAAAGCTAAAAAAAATGACTGTTCATCCTGAAATGTGTTTAATCATATTCTGTTTATTCAATCTAAGAAAATTCATTTATTTTTAAGATCGATATCGATGATTTCATAAACAAAATTGTAATATATAAGAAAATAAAAGAGGCTTAACAAAAGACCGTTAATGTTTTGTTCATAAAAATACGTTCCGAAAAATCCGTCCATGTTTTGTTGGAAGCTGAATAGAACGCTGTTTGAGTGTGTTCTCACAATGTGCGAAATTACTGCATATTAATGATGTTTATTATATGGTATCAAATTATTAGTATGGATACTAACAACTCATTATCTTAGATGTCAAATAAGTACGTTTCAACCAAGCAATCAAATACAGACATGCGTAATTTTGAAAACGTCGGCAAAAACGGCGCGAGAATTTTTTCACATTTTGTTTTCTATCAATCGCTTTCGCTAGAAAAGTACTTAAGGTGAAACTCCCTTGAATCATCAGTATTCAACATGCATGCAATAGTACACACACTTTTTTGCTCTCATGTGGTAGTATTGGTGCATCCTGAAGAAAACGGTCATGGCTGCCAGTAATTAAAATGTTTCTTTGTGGATTATAGTAGAACCATTTAATTATTCACTACAATATTCCAATTCTTAAAAAAGCATGAAACCTCAAAACAAGAACCTTCATCAAAGGTCGGGGGGTCTGGTTCATCCATGTTAGCTAAATATCAAGTCATACATCTAGTTAAATAATAATATTAGTGGATTTTAAACGTTGATGTTCAATCCTTATTTGTAACATAAACTAATAAATGATTCGTTTAGTAGTTGGCTACACAAAATTTATTTGAAATGCTGTAAATTGCACATCTGTGATAAGGGATCTTTTAACGACATACTGTACTCTGACAACCAACGACCATTCATGTTGCACAACATTGTTCGATTGCCACGTTTTTGTAAAACATTTTCACAGGAATCAACTTGACTGTTGTTTACTCATAAAATTGATTCAAAATCATTATAAATAATTGTGAATAAATAATCGTTGTTAATTATAGTGTTTAATTGAGAACTGGGTAGACTTAATCCCCTCGCGTATTTTTTAAATCTAGAACAGATAATTTATTCAATTTTTCATAATGGTTTGTCTTTATACAATGTGGTATAAACTGTGGTGATATTTGCTTGCTATTTTTTTTTAATTTCAGGTACAGGAAGATTTTAGAAAAAAAAATGACGCATTTCAATGCAAGTATAATATCAAAAGCTCCAAAGAATTACAAATAAATCATATAAATAGTTTTATAGTTTGCTATCGTTCACCACAACGGGTATTTTTAAAGAAGGATGATGACATTTTTCTGAAAAACGTAATTTTGGGATTTTTGCATCACTTCAATTTCTTTGCGTATGAACAAACATAATAAGGAAGGCTCACTATGAGCCTGCGCAAAACCTCCATCAAGTTTGGTTTTTTCGCTGAGATATATCCATAACGAAAAAGGGGGATCAAGTCAATTCAGACTCCCTACCCTTTGCTCCAGCTTCCAAGAAAAAGTGGAAGCTGCTATACCTTACTGACCAAACAAAAACAAAGCTTATCACAAATTAAACTCACCATCGGATTCAGAAGTATGAACGCGATTCTCAAAACCTGTATCATTTGGACTAGGCTTAGGAATGTTATTTGTAATGTCGGAAAATTCGCCAACAGATTCCTGGCAGACCTAAGCCACTATTCCACGAGTTTCCTCATGTCCAAGTGAAGGAATCAGCAGCACTTCTTATCACTTTTTGACCAGTTCACGCAAAACTGCCGCTTTTCATCTTTCAGTAAAACGCGGCATTTTTTACCACGTCAATCAAAACTTTTATCAGTCCCGCACATTCGCGCAATCAGTTGTTGACAACACTGCGCTCAGCTGAGTGTGAATTAGGAAAAAGCTAAACGCGTAATTTTGAGACCGAGTGCAAAATTTTGCACCATTCTCGTTAATTTAACAGTTATTTTTCGGTCATTGCGCGATGATAGTTCGTTACAAGAGCCCGATGATATTTGATCTCGGAGTGAAAGTAATTAGTGTTCAGGTGGCTACGGTAAGTGGAAATACAGTTTTTTGTGAAAAAAATAATCAAAGGATCCTGGCATTAAAAATGTAAACAATGACGATGAAAAATTTCATGCTCTGTGGAAATGAGCACTAGTTAATCGATACAGAGTGTTGTTGGTGAATTGAACAGTGTGAACTGATGAAATATGATGTTCTGCTGTCCTATTAGCAGAATGGCTCTGATTAATTGGAGGTAAGTGGATTAATTTTGAATATATTTTGTTGAGCAAACCCAAAGTGTGCTTCTGTGGAAGAGGAAACCATCGCTCCTGCAATAAGGGGATTCCACCCTGCTTGTTCATAAGGGCTTATGCTGTATCATTCTTGGCGACAGTCATTAACTCAACATTTAGAATTAATATAACTCAGAGTCGGTACTAGATATCAAAAATTTAATCACATCAGTTTGTATGCTTACTTGCTGTAAGGAATCTGATAGAGTTCGATACGATGTTCATTCACTAACAATCGAGATTTATCATTTTGAAATAGCAAGGTGAGTTTGCGAGAGCGAGATAAAAGATAGGAAAAAATACATGGAGCAGCGATTCACCTTAAACACGATCACTAGCGTGCGTGTCAAAATATTGTACATTTACCACCGCTGTGATATGTGTGATTAAATTTTTCGCTTGGCTAAAGTGAGTTAATATATGCCGTCGATAACGGCGAATAAAATGATAATGACAGCCATTGACCAGATTGACACAACTAAAGATAAATTTTAACTTTTATGACCAGTTGCGGCCAGTTCACTGAAGGGAGAGTTAATGTTGATAATTGAATGAGAGATGGTTGTGAATTAATACCAACAACTAAGTGATGAAGTTTTACATAATCAGAGAGGCTTTTCAATTGAGCCGTTTGAACGCGCAAACAACATTTAAAGTAAACCTTAAGGGTCCGAGTAAGTTTTTTCCATGTAGGGTAGGGAACGGCTTAATCAGGGGTCACTATTTTAATCAGTTGTTCGGAAATAGGTCCAAAACTCCTACATTTTCCAGATTATTTCACTTTCAATGATACGATCATAAGATCTTTCTATCGGGCGTATAATTCGATGTACAAATCATGATTGATTACCAATTTATTTTGTCATTATGAAGATTTAAAGTACATCATCTTGAAAACCATCAGTTTCTTACCTCAATTATATTGTCCATCATCTGGCACTATCATATGCAATACAAAAATATGTTTTGGAGCTTTCAATAGTACCCAACGATTAATAATGCTTCGCTGTTGAGCGACAGCTATGGCATCACTGTTGCTTTTGAGAGAGCCCCTGTTTCCTCTCTTCTTTGTTAACCAGGGATATAGCGCACCGGTATTGTAACGTGAAGCCTGCTATCTCTTGCATTTGTTTGTTTTGAAGCGAAGCATCCCGTTTGTCATCACAGTCACTTTGGCTTACATTTGCGTGAGAGTAAATGAAATAGGTTATACACACTGCCAATCTAAGAATCAATGACAAACTAAAAGTTCGGTGGAGTACGTCTGTCTCATAACCTGCTAGTAGACGAGTTTGTGATCGTAGCAATCGACATGTTTTGGATGATTGTTTTCGAGAGCGGATGGGTAAAACAAAGGAGTGGGTTGAGGAAATTGACGTGTGCATCAAATTGTGAACTGATCTATTTCAGTTTGCCTTCGCACACATGCACGGAATCGCATTTATCCAGTATTGAAAAGAATAAGAAGAGTTACAGAGTTTTGTATTCATGTAATTTGGTGTGTACCTATGTACATATATCTATTTGTATTTGATTTATGTGATTCGTTGGATCCTAGAGTCGGCGTGTCGCGTTTCGTCCTAATTCTACTGGTTTGATGTCAGCAGCTGCCCTGGCTGCTTTGATAGCCTGCAATTTCCACCGTTTTTTATCGTTTTTATTATGCTGATCGTAATCTGTCAGTACCTATATCGGTTTGCACCTCTTGACCTTGGATGATGGTGACGTCCTGGTTACCCATTTTGGAGTTAGGTGTGGTTGAGTTAACTGATGACTGATTGTAGAATTCGCTGATTTATATTTAATCAAGCTGCTGACGCTTAATTTGACAGTTTCGAACATGAGGCGTCGCGCATTGAGTTGCTTGTGAAGGAACGGACTAAATCAGCACTTACAGTTTTGTTTCAGTTAATAAATCGATCGTTTTTTGCATGGTAATGGAGTCGTTGCCTATCATGTCTTGTAGCGAAGTGCTCAGTAGATTAGTTTTTCTTGCCTTGTCATACAGTCGGCAGTCTATTAGGATATGATCTACGGTGATTCTTGTTCCAGCAGTAGGGCACATAGTCGGATCTTCCTTTCTTGTGAGATGACCATGTGTTTGTCTGATGTGTCCGATTCTTAACCTTGTAATAACGCGGTTGAAGAGTCTTTTGTTGGCGTAAGATGTGGACCATTCAGAAGGCTTGTTTTCAATTCGTCTCAGTTTGCTAGTGCTCCATATATCGCACCAGGTAGATATTACTCGAGTATTCACTAGTCCTCTGAAAAGAGTTTTGATTTCAACTGGGTTTCTTAGAGACGAACTTTCTTGCGCTAATTGATCCGCTTTTTATTGCCATTTATGTTCATATGTGCTGGTACGGTGGTGTGGATGTGTGGGTTGTACAGTTCCTAGAATATGAAAAATAATGTGTTCTTCTAAACGAGGAAAACAGGTCATTATTTCATGATTATTTTATGTTTTCATGTTATGAATACACCAAGGCCTTTTTTACACGGTTTATTTTCGGCGATTACTCCTGAACGGAACAACTTATAGACCTAATTCAAATTTCATTTTACGGTTTGGGCAAAGAGTAATCATATAGAAGTTTTTCAAAAACTTTTTTTGTGTAAATACTCAATTTTTTAAAACGGTATTTTGACCATTGCATAAAAAGCTAACACATGTAAACAAAATCAAAGCAATTTGAAATGTTCGTGCATGTGAATTTATCAACTCAATTTAGTCGTTTTCTACACGGTTTCATAGTAAAACTTTGTGTATATCACTCGCGATCCGTGTAAGTCACCCCGTGTACTTTGCTGTTCTTTTTTTTTTTTTTTGACAAAATATGCTGCCTTTAAACGGTTATTACTTTTTCCAGTGAAGTCAGATTGAAACAATTTTTTCTAGCTTTGTCCTCGTTGAAGATTAAAAAAATATGTCTGGAGCATATACATTCCAGTTGAGGCAGCTATTTAAGAGGTTCTCCAGACATATCAATATTCCAATTTTTTATACTAATTTGTGAGGCAAAATGTAAATTGCCGGAGGTCAAAATACGATTTTCGGTGGTTGTGGGACTCAAGTTAAATGAGATTGGCATGGAGCTCTGGGTCTAAAGACATTTTTCGGAATTTATCCACCAGTGTTATCAGGAATGATGGAATAATCGACGCATCCGCATTCTTCAACGAGAGCAGCGGAAACGATGTGACACGTTGCAACACCCCATCGGAACAGAGCATAATTGCAAGTTTTTCAAGTGAAGTTATTAAAAAGTCCAATCCCTGGGAATAGGTCGTCGTCGTTCGATTTTCAGGTTTGATTAAGAATAGATTCACTAGTTTACAAGAGAGAGGGAGAGAGAGAGAGAGAGAGACTTTTTCCAAAAACCAGCATAACTTTTTCATGTTTCAACCGATTTTCACCATTCAGCCCTTATTTTCGTCGTTTTGGCTTTAAACTACATATGCTATATATTTTATTTTTGTTGACGTTATTTTGGTATTAATTATATACTTAGCGCAATTTTTTTTTTTGCAATTCTCCAAAACAAATCGCTAAAAATTATATATACTAATTGATGCCGTCAAAATTATTCAAAATATCTGTGTTAATTTAATTTTGCTTCATTTAATGACAAAATATTTGAAATTGGATCATCACGCGTTGGTGATAATCCTTTTTTAGTAAATGAGTTTTTATTCATTTATTATAAAAACCAACTTTTATCCATACCTCGAAAACTGTTCTACTTTTTTTTAAGGCTTTTTTTATATTCTGCATAAAATTTCACATTAGAAATGATGATCAGCTTCACCGAGTTCATAAATGCTGTAAACTAGTGTTATCAGTGACTTTAAACGTGTTTTTGGTTAAGTTACGCTGATTGGCAAACTAAAGTGCCCACCTGATGATTTTTTGAATTTTTTCATTTATTTGGTTCAAATTAAAGTAAACATACTGTATAAATTAAGTTCCCTCTATACAAATTGATTTTTTGGTTCTTTAAGTCGAAATCTTTCCTTATAATTATTATTCCATAAGTGAAACTGAGTAGAAAAATAAGATATAAATAAGACTACAGTGTGTTAACTTTAATATGAATTAAATAAATGAGAGAAATTCAAAGAATGATGAGGCGGGCACTTTATTTTCCATATCAGTGTAGATGTGATTAATTAATGATAATTTTTTATGTTACTCGTGAGCCAGTGCATGCTGTAAAAAATTGAGTTTTGCTGTGAGCCATGTTTTCAAGCGTCCTGTGAGAGTAAGTGAGACGACAACAAAACACGGCTCACAGTAAAAGTCAAAAAGACAAAATAATTATAGCAGCGTGTACAAGATCATTGCAGCTGCTATAAAATAAATAAAAATGGCGCTCTACAGAAATGTCCGATTTGGCACCCATTCAGTATTATAACTACACGCAAAAACCCACAGTAGAAACCATCATTTCGAGGGTTAAATTAAGCGCAAATTCCACCATTTTCACCTGACTATAGATGCATTTGATTATACCATGCCTGCAATTAGATCAACCATTGATATCAATATGAGGTCTGTTAAATTTACCATAAATCCTTCAATACCATAAATGTAGTAAATTCGACCGAAATTTTATGGTAGTTTTAAAAATAGGCATAGTCTGGTAAAATAGTAGTTTCTACTAGAAGATTTTTTTCTGTGTGTATAAACTTTAATATTAGTTTATTTTCCTACTATGAGAATGCACTGAATGATATTCAATTCTCAAGGTCCAATGCGGCTTCAAAGCACTAAAAATTATTCTGATATGTTTTTACCGTTTCGAAGTTTAAGCACTTGTTATTCTGTTGAGTGCATATGTGTACCAAATTAATTTCGATTTGTGTTGACATTAATAACGAGTTTCAAGGCTTAAAAACGTATCAACGCAGTTTTCTTTTAAGATCAGATTTTAAGAATGCAGTTCATAGCTTCAGATGAATTTTGTCACACAAATCTCGACAACTTACTCAAAACGGCTTATCGGGTTTTGTAAAAACAAAAAGGTAAACAAAGACTCGAACGTAAATTTTCCGAAGCTCCCACGAATATAAACGCCACCATCAAAAAGGACAATATTAATGGTGTTAGTATGTGTGAGGTTGCTGAATGTTTCGAGAAATTGAATTTTGAATCAAGTCATAACAAAACAACGTTTTGAATAAGTTGTCGAGAAAGAGCTCATCTGAATTTATTCCGTTGAACACAAAACGGGCCGGAGTCGGTGGTGTAGTGGTAAGCGTGACTGCTACTTGGCACCCCAGTGGGCCTGGGTTCAATCCCAGTTGACGTCGGTGGTTTTTCTGAGGCGATAAAATCTGGTCATTCCCTTCCTTCGGAAGGGAATTAATGCCGTTGGTCCCGGCTAATATTCATGAGTCGATAGGTAGGGTCCAGGTGGTGGAGTCGTCTTCCTGGCGTCGGTGATTGTCACCATGTGAGGAAATAGGGCGACGGAAAATAAATAAAAAAAAACAAAACGTGTAGAAATACAAATCTTCCTTAGATTGGAGAGAACTCCCCTTTTTTCCAAACTCGGTACCAAGAGCTTTTTGCAACAAAATATATGCATGCAGTCAGGTATACACGAAGTGTTCAATTCCTTCCTTTTCCATTCAATATGAGTCTCCCGTTCCTACCTACCGTTTCTCTCCGACTTCCATGCATATAAAACACTCCCCACATTCTGACAATTCACCAGTAGCAACAAACAACCGAACCAACTGATATCATTCGGCCTAAATGAATCAACCCGATCCCACCTGTTCGAACGAAACCCAACTGTTTGTCACCTTCGTCAAATTGTTCGTCTTCATCATGAGCCTGCTCGGGGTCACTCTTCATCTGCAGTCGAAGCGCCGATCGCCTCCGAAGAGCAAACGTCCAATCGAGGATGACGGCTCACTGGAGGACGTGGTCAAGCGAGTCTACTACCAAGACTCGGAGGAGTCCAGCGACAGTGGGGAGCGAATTCTCGGTGGGCTGAGATATTCCCAGATAGAAATATCCGGGATCGCACCTTTGGACGAAACGACGCCGCGTGCTTCTGGTTCGGATTCGCCATCGCTAGATGATGTCGAAATGGACGGCGTAGCCTTGGAGCAGGCTGAATCGACACTGAGCGTCTACTACGATGCCGAGAGCGAACCAGAAAGGGCCGATTCGATGTTGGAAGATGCTCTCGGCGAGAACGTATTTTGGAGCATCTGTCATGAACTGCAAAACGGGCGACTGAGTGTGTGCTACAAGTGTCACATATGCTCCTCAATGTTGAATGCGGAAAAGCTGCTTTTGGAACACTTTGTTCTGGAGCACGAAATGGATCTGATAGTTGTGTAAAAGTTGTAGGAGACTGAACTTATTTTGTAAATTAGATTTAGAAAAAAACACTGACATATTGTGTAATAAAACATTCTGATACAGTGCATAAAAGAAAAATTACGAAGTTAATTTCGGTTTAATCTTTGATTGTTCGATTGGAAACTCCGGTAATCCTTCGTTTTCGTTCGAATCGTCCCCAGGGCTGGTTTCATTCATTCATTCATTTAGTGTTACGTTCATTGCGAATTCCGCAATGTGATGTCAGGAATACAGACTTAAGTTGAAATGCGATGTAAGTTGAAATGGAGTGGTGAGTTTTCACTATCATTCCGTATCGAGTGCTGGGCCGGAGAGGAAGTGCCGGGATTTTCAGTTTAAACGCAGTGTCATTATTGATTAGTGCCCGAAAAGGAAGCTGATAGAGTGCATCATAGAAGTGCAACATAGCATTGCTAATTATCGCCATCGTAATAAATCATCGATCTCGAACCAGCTACGTCAAAACAGCAAACAAGCGGGTTGTTGTTACACCTAGTCGAGGTTGTTGACCTGTTCAAGCTGAACAATCCATTAGGTCCTAGGTAAAATTGATAGATTCTCTTCGTCGACTTTCAATTTCCTTAATAGTTAATCTATAAAACGATTTGCTGATGTTTTTGACGTATTGTCTCTTTAATTAGACTTTATGTTATCTGTGCTGTGTGTTGAAAAATACTTGAACTTGTTTTTACATAGCCCGAGAAACTCGAAAAGAAAGTCGACGAAGAGAGTCTCCCAATGTTACTAAGGACCTAATGCATTGTTCAGCTTGTCTTCACGACAAGTGATCAGCTATGGTTGTGAATTTTGGCCTCGCCACAGCGTGATTGTCTGTATCTCCTCCATAGAGGGGAGAATCGAGTATAGCAAATTAGAGTGGTAGGCCTAATTGTCACCAATTTATTAGCACTTAATTTAATTTATTGGTGAAGGTATTTTTGTAATTGTGATTGTTCATCTTGTGCATAATAATAACCTCTCCGAAGGCTAAAATTGTAGGCATTAAGCAT